>CM046426.1:1194383-1484955 GCA_025506505.1 Flaveria sonorensis
GAAGATTGTATCCAAGCTTTTTGACAAAGTTTACCTTTTCAATGCTGATCTTACCATTTATGACTCTGCCCCTTCCAAAAATATAACCACCAGAATCCCCTCCAAAGCAACTGGGTCCTCCATCAATTTTTCTCAAATTTTGAAGCAGAGAACCATCGCCAGTCATGTGCCTGGAATAGCCACCATCAATAAATCAAACGTTCTTCTTAGTCTTAGCTGTTCCTGCCACAAAAAAAGGTGTTAGTTATACTTAGAAAACCCAATCCTCATTGGTCTTGGGCTTATTAAAATGAGTTGAAGACAATATAAACAGTAAGTGATCCTATATTCAAGCTTTGAGGATCATTTGTTATTATTTATGAAGAACTTTTAGTTACATGGTCTTCCTTCATCTTCCCCAACCACATTTGGAAGATTGGCCTGACCTTCAAAGCTTTAGAAGTTTTGACAACTTCGAAAGTCTGGAGACTAGACCTTTTGAAGATCTTGCTTTCACTGTTGCAAGCTTCAGTACTTCAGAAACATTCCTTTCTTCCGAACCAACTTTTCTTTGAAGGCAATTTTTCACTTGTCTTCTTTTTCATTTTAGAGCTTCCGAAGGAACAGATTTTCCTTCAAAGCTGTTTGTTCCTTCTTCTTCTCAGAACTGTTCTTCTTGGTCATGTGGATGTACTTTTGGGATTGTACTTGCAATCCTTAGCCAGATGAGAAGTACTACCACACATGACCCAGTTGAGTTCCTTCCTTCTGAGTGTCTTTTGAGAGCAAGACTGAGTTTGATTACTTTCTTTCTCTACCTTCATCTTTGCAGATGAGCAACAAGTTTCTTAGGAGAGACTTGCTTTGGAGCTGGATGGTTCAGGCTGTGTAGCAATGGTACACAGCTGGTCAGTCTTCTTCTTCTTGCTAGAATGATTGGAACTAACTAGAACTCCTGATACTAGAGTTTCATAGTTGAGTCTTCTGTCTTTACCACTTCAAAACCTGCAGAATTTACACTTGTTTCTGCTTTGAGTCAAAGTGGCCTTGATTTCTTGAGCCTTCTTTTCTTCTTCTCTTAGCTCTTCGAATCAAGTTTTTTCTCTTTGACTTGGTCATTCCAGACTCTTTCTTCTCCTCAGGAGAATAGGGACCCTTCTTAGATGACCTCCTTCACTCTTCTTTGAGTCATCCTTCACTATCTCCTCTTCATCCTCTTCAACAATAGGGTCTATGAGGGGAAGCTCATCTTCACAAGTTCCACACGTTAGAGATCTTACAGAAAATAATGTGTGGAGGAGCTATCTCAGTAGATCTCAGTCCCTGCTTATTCTGATAACAAACTTTTGCATGTAGGGATGAGGATATTATGTTCTAGAAGATCTATTTTTCAAGAACACATTTTTCTGCCCGGGCTTTGCTGATCACAAGCTCAGCCTGGCATTCAGTTAACTTTGAGATGAGATCTTTGATTTGAGTCCTGTAGTTTATATGCTCATGCTTAAGAGTTGAAATAGTTTTCTCTAGATCTTCTATCATAAGTTTATAATTATTTTCAGCTCTTTTAAAGTCAGCTTTTAAGATATTTAACGACTCAAGATCAGATCTCATCTCTAAGTTATAGGACCTGTATCTATTAACTTTAGCAATGCATTTAGCAGTACAAAGATGTTCCAATATCTTGGCTTCATCATGATCTGCCATTAATGCTTGGTTTGGAGAAGCATCTTCAACCTGAAAGCTCCAGTCAAAGCCTCCTTCTTCAACAGCAACTGCAGCTTGCTGTTTTGGTTTCTCATTCTGGTGAGCTCCCTCAGTGTAGTTTGGCCTGGATTGTGCTTGGCCACCATTTGACTTTGGTGCCTTGCAATCCCTGGCAAAGCGTCCCATTTGGTTACAGTTGTAACACTTTACCTTGTTTTGTCCAGCCCAAACTTTTCACAGGCTGTATTGCTGGAAAACCTTCTCCCAGTCCTCTTGTAGAACTCCTGGGCTCTATAAGTGAGTAGAGCCATCTGCTGGACAATTTCCATATATTCCAGATTATCTGGATGGATACAGTCCAGGTCTTCAAAGGTGAAGAGAAGTTGCCTGAACTTTCATTAGAAGACACAAAGGCTTGTGAAGAACTTGTCTCCTGGAATGGGCTTCCAGGGATGTAGCCTTCCCTTGGTGTCTACGAAAAAGTGATGAAAGGACCCTTTTGTGATTTGTCCGGGTAGCTGATGAGATGGTGCTGTGGTTCTCTGCAATCCCTTTCAACCACATAAAGAGCTGAACTCTGATGAGTGTTGGAGTTACCAGATGAGTTTTTCATAAATGAAATGCAAAACGATAATCCAAGGGGGGGTGTTCAAATTGTTAACTTAATCACTGAGCAACACATGGATCGAAATTAGTAGAATAATCCTTTAATCTGCAAAACCAAAATCTAATTTCAAGGCAACCTCGAATGAAAACAAAAGAACAGTTATACAAAATGAAAAACTGGGGTCAAAAATGTTATCCTAATCGGTGAGTCCCCAAAGATCTAAATATCAAAACAGTCCCATCAAACAAAGCATAATTACTAGAATGGACAAAAGATGTTTTAGGTCAAAGCCAGCCTTACTAAGTTTCGCCCATACAAGAGGAGCATATTTTTGACTTATATCCCTACATCCGCATAATGTATGAAAACCAGTGATCTTGATGAAAGGAGTCTACTTCATGCAACAACTAAATCAGATAAGTTTTTTTAAGAAAACAAAATTTATAAGTAGAAAAAAAAATGTATTATTTCTCATTTGAAGAGTTTACAAAAAGTCCATGAAGAAGGTGTATTTATCCTAGAAATCTAGGAATTGTTTTTCAAAATATATCAGAATTTAAAGTGAATGAAAACAAGAAAAATTATATAGAATGAAAACGAGAAAAATTATATAGAACGAAATCACTAGGAAGGGTCAAAATGCTACCTTCGTTGCTGAGCAGCACATGCTTGAAATTGTTTCCTGTAGTCACCAAAATAAATATAAGAATTTAAGGACAATCAATAATGAAAACAAAGGAAAAGTTATACAGAACCATAAAGTAAGGGAGTGTAAAATCAGTGACCTTAATAGCGCAGTAGCCACAAACCCAAATTGTTTACTTAATCCTTTAGTCAGAATCAAAATCAAAATTTAAGGGTAATATACAGTTGTTCTTCCCTGTTTGTGTAAGACCTTCCGGCTAGAGTACTAACTTGAGTTTGTGTAAGACCTTCCAGCATACTCCCATTATGTGTCTAGATGACCACAAAGCATATAGATAATTAAATATTATAAAATTTTAAATGAACTAAAAATGAATAGAATTACCTCATTAGGTACTAACTTGAGTTGAATAATGTAGAAACTACTAGTTATAGGGGATTTCACTCCCTTGTAGATCCATTTTCCCTCTTTCAAAAGTTGATTTTTCTGTAGGTGGGGGTTGCAAATCTATTAGGCTGGCTGTGGGTAATGCCCTCTGCTCTTGTATTTCTGCATTAACTGCATACAACACTAAAAAACACTATCAGGAGGTTGAGAGATTTTTTTTATTATTACCATCATTTAAAAGGATCTCATTACATACGATACCTATGCCTTTTTTCACTAATAAGAGTACCTGTGCATATAAAAAATTTAGAAAAAAGATGGGCAAAACCTTTCTCACTACGATTTACTGTAGAACTTCTTCTGACTTTTTCCGCCCTTTTCCCTTTCTGAAGGCAGAAAATAAGTACAAGAACTGTAAGAAGTATGCCTATAATAGGTCCAGTGCTTAACTTCTTTCCATTTGTTCTATTCATGATGGCATGCCAGGCCCGTGTGTGTACATGGGGAAGGAGGGGTAGTGTATGGTGGTGGGGATGGTGCAGGGCCATTATCAAATGAATTTCCATCATATCTGTTTCATTTAAAGAGTCAAATAATGCATATGATAATGTAAACACTAGCATAACAGTTTACATGAAAGCTGGAATGGAAAGAAGCTCATTTCGTATCCATCCACTGAAACAGTTGTTTGAAAAGTTTCAGTGATAAAGATAAAGGAATAAGATGACCACCACAGATCACGATTGACATCGTACATGAGAATTTTCAACTTACAAATCAGTCAAACGAAGACCAACCATAGAATTTAAAGAACCTTTTAACTGAACAATCTGCACATGACATCCAGAAATGAATGAACTATTACAGTTCCAGGCATATTTATGCAATAATTTACTAACAATTGATGAAAATAAATTTAGCTTTACATCGGAGAAGTCTGCTTTATAAACACGACCTAAAGAACCTTCACCATTTATATTGTCTTGAGAGAGACCGTTTGTTACCATTTGAAGATTTGCAGTAGTGTAGGAACTACTGGTTTTAGGAGATTCCACTCCCTTGAGGATCCATTTTTTCCTGTTTCAAAAGTTGAGTTTTCTGCTGGTGGGTAATTCCCTCTGCTTTTGCATTTCTGTATTAACTGCATACAACATTAAAAAACACTATCGGGAGGTTGAGAACTTTTTCTTATTAAACCATCTTTTAAAGGATCTCATTACATACGATACTTGACTAGGTATATAATAGTTTGTTTCCAGATTTATCTAGTAATATAATCAAACTTAAACATCAGTCAAGGAAGACCATGATACATGAGATAACCACCACAGATCACAATGAACATGGTACATGAGAATTCAAACTTACACATCAGTAAAAGGGAAACCAGCTAGGGATTTTAAAGAACCTGTTAATTGATTTTTCTGAACATGACATCCAGAAATGAAAGTATTATTACAGTTCAGGACATATTTATACAATAATTTACTAACAAGTAATGAGTAGTTTCAAGAAAGAGGCTTACAATGTGGGAATGCTTGACACAATGAACTCAGGGAGTTTGGTAGATCTCCTGTTCGGTTATTTATAAGAGAGATCCCTGCAGCAAAGTATTCATCATCACCAAAAATGACACCAAATAAAATGGTTAAGGCCCCACTAAGACCTCTACAAGTAGGTTGACCTGATTGGGACAGAAAATGTAATTAGGTTTTACAAACCTTTTATGGCCTCTTAGTTAAGCCTATTTGACTTGAGACCTTTTGTAGGACCTAAAAGAATGGGTACGGAATACGGAAACTAAAATTAGTACTAAAATGAAACTAAATTTTTTAATAACAAACAAACAAAAATCCCACTCTGACAGTAAAGGCTTAACTGGGGAGGTAATATGAAGGCAAGCCTTACCTCTATCCCACAGGATAAAGAGGATGCTCCCAGGGAGATTCCCGGCTCACATGGGCTGAACATATCATTAGCACTTTAATGATTCTGCTTCCATGGGTTGAGCGGGTCGACTGCAGTTTAAGGGGTTTGGTTACTGCAGATTAGGTTGTTTTTGCTTGAGTGGTAGTTGTTTAAAGTTAGTGGGTCATTATCTCTGTTTTGTAGGAGCAGTATGTGCATGTCTTTTGATTCTTTGACTATTTATTTTTGAAGGCTATGAATGAAACAAATGTTCTTCTGTGTGTTTATGTAAATATTCAATTCTTCTTTACAGCAAAATTACATCTAATTGTCCGTGAGATTCGAGTCTATAATTAGCCAAACTAAGGGCTGAACCAAAATTAACACCATCTAAATACACCCCAAACCAACCTAAAGCATCTAAATACTCCCTGATTCAAGTTTTTGATTTCAAGTTAAGTCATCTACCACTTCCAAGAAGAAAACAGAACATTTATTTTACTTATTCTTTTATGTCTACATTAGTTGCCAGAATCAACATCAGAATTTATGGGCAATCTTGAATGAAAAGTGATACAAAACGATAAACCAAGAGAAGTCGAAACTCTTACCTTAATCGCTGAGTAGTGCACATATCAAAATTGTTACCTTAATCCTTTAGTTGCCAGAATTAACTTCAAAATTAAAGGGCAGTCTCAAATGAAAACAAATGAATAGTTATACAGAACCATTAACCAAGGAAGGGTTGATATTATTACCTCAATGGCTAGTAGCCCACGCACTGAAATTGTTACCTTAATCCTTTATTCATGAGATTCAACATTGGAAATTAAGGTCAGTCTCGAATGAAAACATATGAGAGTTAAACAGAACACTAAAGCAAGGGAGGATCGAGATTGTTACCTTAATCACTTAGTATCTCAGTGGTTGAAACTGTTACCTTCATTACTTAGTTACAGAATCAAGATCAGCATTCAATAGTGATCTAGAATTAATAAAATGACAGTCATACTGTGAAAAATAAACAAAGAGAACCTACAGATCGAAATTGTTTCCCATGGCCAAATTAAGGACAACCTCGAATGAAACGAATGAAAACTTATACAAGGGTCAAAACATTTACCTTAATTGCTAACGATGGATTACTGCCTCCAATATGTTACGAGAAATCCTATACATTGATCAAAAGAATCAGCTCTAATTAGAAAAACAGTAAGCATGAATCTACACAATAGGATTGCGGTAACACCCTAAATTCATTATTACTTTGATCAAGTGTAATCGTGAATTGGCCTTGCGTGCGCGTCCTAGCTGTCCACCTATCACATATGTTAGCGACTTTGCTATGCTCATTATGAAGACCAAACGATAACATATGGAATGAAAGAATCCTGATATATAGAAACAAAATCCTAACCATTTTATCTACCCATTCCTCACATGATATACAGAGGCTTAGCAAATCGAATGATGACAAGATTTTACACGCAACGAAATTTAACGAATAACCCGAGATACAGAAATCACCACCCAGTTTAATCGTTGGGTACTCCGAAACTCGAATCGCGATACAGATAACACCACGCAATCCAAATTAAGGCTCCAAAGATCACCTCCTAACACAGCCACGAATTAGGATAGCAATGGATTAATAATTATCTCAAGAACAGAGACAATACAAACTTACACAAATTCACCACCCACATTAAACATAGTTCCGGTACATATAAAGGAGTTCTATCCTATCCCACGTTCTAGCTAAACACTAAACAAAACCACTAAGTACTACTCTCATAGCTGAGAATACAAGTGAACAAAGCACACAAACATAACCTACCATTAACACATGATAATTTAAGATAAAAGAAAGTGCATGAAAATAGAATGAGGTGGTGAATGTGGGTCTTTAAGCTTGACTCCGTCATCCATTTTCCAAATATCCCAAGAGACCCACGAATGGATCTAAGGGTACGGGTTTGACCCGCTCGCCCGACCCGTTAGCTTCATTTGACCCGTTTTTAACAATCTTATTTGTTTGAAGTGCAATGACTATGGATTTTATATTCATAACGGTTGGGCATGGGGTGCTACGGCTATCATCCTCCCTTTCTTTGAAGAAGTTTGACTTCAAACTTGAATAATCAGCATTGAATCCAGGCTCTTGGCTGTTGTCGTAGTCCATGCCATTAGCTGCAACTTGATCAACTTTCATGACTACATTTTGGTCTTGGACAATTGCCTGTTTACCGATTTTTCCTAACTCACGATCAACACTAGCGTGGGTTGCTTTTGTGCTATCAAACCCAATCTGCAGAAGATAATTAGTAGTAATCAAGGTACGACGTTCAGGGGCAGGTCGGTAGAACATAGGTAGCAACGTTATCTTTCTCCCGTCTTTGTCAAAGGAGTAGGTATTTTTGTACCCGTCGTGAGAAACTTGGCGATCAAATAGCCAAGGACGACCTAACAACACGTGACATGCGTCCATGGGAAGTATGTCACACCAGATTTCATCTTTGTATTCCTGCCCAATAGTAAATGATAGTAGCACTCGATTGGTTACACGAATACCTTTCCCTTGATTCAGCCACTGGATATGATATGGAGAAGGGTGAAGATCAATTGGTAGACTTAACTTAGCAACCATAGATTGAGATGCAATGTTGGTGCAGCTCCCACTGACAACAACCAGTGAGCACATCTTGTCTCGTATGGTACAACAAGTACGAAACAAAGCCTCTCGTTGAGTGAGTTCTACATGAGTTGAATTCCCGTTTAGCGCTCGTTGCAGCACTAAACAGTCCCCATCATCAGGGCCGACCATTACTTCTTCATTGGTTGGCTGTGGAAGTATTTCTTCATCAAACTTGGGTCCTGTTACGACTTCATATTCAGCAATAGTAATAACTCTTTTGTTGGGACATTCTGAAGCAATGTGACCCAATCCTTGACATCGAAAACAACGTCGGGAATTCCGGGTTGTAGTCCCTGATCCTTCAGGTACATCTACAGCTTTGATTGTGGTCGGGGACAAAGAAGTTGGTAGTGGAGCAGGAGTGGAAGCCATTGTTTTCACTTTGATTGGCTCAATTTTATTGCTTTCTGTTGTGACTCAACTTTATGAGCCAACAATCGCATTTCAACCAAGGAGGAGTAGGGTTGTAACTCCACAATGTTAGCAATCTTTGGTTCCATACCACCGAGAAAGCGAACCAACGTTTGCCGGTCGTCTTCATTAATGTCACACTTCATGATAAGGTGTTCAAACTCTTGAGAATACTCCTCATTGGTTCTTGTCCCTTGCTTGATAAAATGCAGTTTAGAAAAGCTCTCTTGAAGGTAATACTCGGGCATAAATTTTGACTTCAATAACTTCTTCATTTTACTCCAAGATCGTACTTTGTCTTATCCCTGTTTTTCACGCTTCGAACAAATATTTGCCCACCACGTGGAGGCATACTTCCTTAATTTTAATGCCACAATCTTAACCTTCTTCTCTTCTGGTGTTTATCAAGCAGACCCTTTCAACCGTGCGCAGCCAGTCTACGAGCTCAGTCGGATCCAAACGACCATCATACTCCGGGATGTCTACTTTCATGTCACTGTTGCGGCTCCGATCTTGGTTACGGCGACCATAAGGGTTGTAATCACCGGTTTCGGAGTAACCATCTTCATCATCATCATTGTTTCGGTAACAGGGTTGGGTCTGATCGTAATCTCGCTGCTGGTGCATGGCGATAGTCAGGTCACGTAGTTGATCTTGAAGTTCTTTAACCTGCTGTTCTAAATTTCTCTTCTCGGCAGCCATGGTGAAAATTGTAAACTGAAATTGGGTGAATCACGTAGGAGTTGAATTTTGCTCTGATACCAAATGATATACAGAGGCTTAGCAACTCGAATGATGACAAGATTTTACATGCAACGAAATTTAACGAATAACCCGAGATATAGAAATCACCACCCGGTTTAATCGTTGGGCACTCCGAAACTCGAATCGTGATACAGATAACACCACGCAATCCAAATTAAGGCTCCAAAGATCACCTCCTAACACAGCCACGAATTAGGATAGCAATGGATTAATAATTATCTCAAGAACAGAGACAATACAAACTTACACAAATTCACCACCCACATTAAACATAGTTCCGGTACATATAAAGGAGTTCTATCCTATCCCACGTTCTTGCTAAACACTAAACAAAACCACTAAGTACTACTCTGATAGCTGAGAATACAAGTGAACAAAGCACACAAACATAACCTACCATTAACACATGATAATTTAAGATAAAAGAAAGTGCATGAAAATAGAATGAGGTGGTGAACGTGGGTCTTTAAGCTTGACTCCGTCATCCAGTTTCCAAATATCCCAAGAGACCCACGAATGGATCTAAGGGTACGGGTTTGACCCGCTCGCCCGACCCGTTAGCTTCATTTGACCCGTTTTTAACAATCTTATTTGTTTGAAGTGCAATGACTATGGATTTTATATTCATAACGGTTGGGCATGGGGTGCTACGGCTATCATCCTCCCTTTCTTTGAAGAAGTTTGACTTCAAACTTGAATAATCAGCATTGAATCCAGGCTCTTGGCTGTTGTCGTAGTCCATGCCATTAGCTGCAACTTGATCAACTTTCATGACTACATTTTGGTCTTGGACAATTGCCTGTTTACCGATTTTTCCTAACTCACGATCAACACTAGCGTGGGTTGCTTTTGTGCTATCAAACCCAATCTGCAGAAGATAATTAGTAGTAATCAAGGTACGACGTTCAGGGGCAGGTCGGTAGAACATAGGTAGCAACGTTATCTTTCTCCCGTCTTTGTCAAAGGAGTAGGTATTTTTGTACCCGTCGTGAGAAACTTGGCGATCAAATAGCCAAGGACGACCTAACAACACGTGACATGCGTCCATGGGAAGTATGTCACACCAGATTTCATCTTTGTATTCCTGCCCAATAGTAAATGATAGTAGCACTCGATTGGTTACACGAATACCTTTCCCTTGATTCAGCCACTGGATATGATATGGAGAAGGGTGAAGATCAATTGGTAGACTTAACTTAGCAACCATAGATTGAGATGCAATGTTGGTGCAGCTCCCACTGTCAACAACCAGTGAGCACATCTTGTCTCGTATGGTACAACAAGTACGAAACAAAGCCTCTCGTTGAGTGAGTTCTACATGAGTTGAATTCCCGTTTAGCGCTCGTTGCAGCACTAAACAGTCCCCATCATCAGGGCTGACCATTACTTCTTCATTGGTTGGCTGTGGAAGTATTTCTTCATCAAACTTGGGTCCTGTTACGACTTCATATTCAGCAATAGTAATAACTCTTTTGTTGGGACATTCTGAAGCAATGTGACCCAATCCTTGACATCGAAAACAACGTCGGGAATTCCGGGTTGTAGTCCCCGATCCTTCAGGTACATCTACAGCTTTGATTGTGGTCGGGGACAAAGAAGTTGGTACTGGAGCAGGAGTGGAAGCCATTGTTTTCACTTTGATTGGCTCAATTTTATTGCTTTCTGTTGTGACTCAACTTTATGAGCCAACAATCGCATTTCAGCCAAGGAGGAGTAGGGTTGTAACTCCACAATGTTAGCAATCTTTGGTTCCATACCACCGAGAAAGCGAACCAACGTTTGCCGGTCGTCTTCATTAATGTCACACTTCATGATAAGGTGTTCAAACTCTTGAGAATACTCCTCAATGGTTCTTGTCCCTTGCTTGATAAAATGCATTTTAGAAAAGCTCTCTTGAAGGTAATACTCGGGCATAAATTTTGACTTCAATAACTTCTTCATTTTACTCCAAGATCGTACTTTGTCTTATCCCTGTTTTTCACGCTTCGAACAAATATTTGCCCACCACGTGGAGGCATACTTCCTTAATTTTAATGCCACAATCTTAACCTTCTTCTGTTCTGGTGTTTATCGCAGACACTTTCAACCGTGCGCAGCCAGTCTACGAGCTCATCCGGATCCAAACGACCATCATACTCCGGGATGTCTACTTTCATGTCACTGTTGCGGCTCCGATCCTGGTTACGGCGACCATAAGGGTTGTAATCACCGGTTTCGGAGTAACCATCTTCATCATCATCATTGTTTCGGTAACAGGGTTGGGTCTCATCGTAATCTCGCCGCTGGTGCATGGCGATAGTCAGGTCACGTAGTTGATCTTGAAGTTCTTTAACCTGCTGTTCTAAATTTCTCTTCTCGGCAGCCATGGTGAAAATTGTAAACTGAAATTGGGTGAATCACGTAGGAGTTGAATTTTGCTCTGATACCAAATGATATACAGAGGCTTAGCAACTCGAATGATGAGAAGATTTTACACGCAACGAAATTTAACGAATAACCCGAGATACAAAAATCACCACCCGGTTTAATCGTTGGGCACTCCGAAACTCGAATCGCGATACAGGTAACACCACGCAATCCAAATTAAGGCTCCAAAGATCACCTCCTAACACAGCCACGAATTAGGATAGCAATGGATTAACAATTATCTCAAGAACAGAGACAATACAAACTTACACAAATTCACCACCCACATTAAACATAGTTCCGGTACATATAAAGGAGTTCTATCCTATCCCACGTTCTTGCTAAACACTAAACAAAACCACTAAGTACTACTCTCATAGCTGAGAATACAAGTGAACAAAGCACACAAACATAACCTACCATTAACACATGATAATTTAAGATAAAAGAAAGTGCATGAAAATAGAATGAGGTGGTGAACGTGGGTCTTTAAGCTTGACTCCGTCATCCAGTTTCCAAATATCCCAAGAGACCCACGAATGGAACTAAGGGTACGGGTTTGACCCGCTCGCCCGACCCGTTAGCTTCATTTGACCCGTTTTTAACAATCTTATTTGTTTGAAGTGCAATGACTATGGATCTTATATTCATAACGGTTGGGCATGGGGTGCTACGGCTATCATTATGCCTAGCTGTTTCTATTGAAAGAAGCCTGTGCACAATTAAAAAATCAACAGCCAACTATTGCTTCTAATATCTTACCAAAGAATTGCATGATGTCTATAAAAGAACACATGAATATGTGCATAGAAACTAAAACCCCAATTTGATTTTCCCCTTAAAAACTACACTTTTGATGCGTTCAATAGAAAAAGCGATCCATGATCACCATTAAGCCTATCTACAGCAGCTTAATATTTAGCATTTAAACCCGAAAGATGGCATGTCCAAAAACATATTGTCACCCTAGAAATCAAGAAATTCCAACATGAAACTAAAAAGTAACTTGCAAAGAAGACCTTCTCTAACACTAAATAAGAAAAGACATGACATCTAATCGATCATAAAAATTAAACCTAACATTATAAATTACTCAAAGCGCATGGACTTTATACAACCAAGAACGTTTACAACCACCAAACTCATGAAACAAAAGCCGACAAGACGACAACACTATCATCAGCTACCATATTAACAAATACGCTTAACATCAAGACTTAAATATCCATATGCCGATTAGAAAAAAAACATCAGTTCTAACTTGAATGCCTTCTATATTCTTTTTCAAGTAGCTTATCAATGAATAAAACGGTCTTAAAGTAAAAACTAACCAGATGATAACCACGTGGCAAGCTGCATATCGTCTGAAACACATTGGTAATCCCTCAACCAGGTTCAGATAGTTTGGCATCTGCGTTACAATTGAAAAAGGACCGGGTTCAGAAAAGAAAAAAGATTGAAATAACTCTAGAAGTAACAATTCTGAATATATTAACAGTTTGCTGAAAACAAGCATTCCTCACCTCCCCACATAATAAAAGGGAACAAAAGAACCATCATTTAATGCCCATATAAGTGGCAGCTGACTATGAACGACCCCTCATTATCATGAATATAATCCATGACCTAAAATGGATAAATTACATCAATAAGCATGAATCAAATACTCATAACAGCATTTAAATGAATAAGAAAACCTTAAATACTCATAAAAGGAATATGATTGGTACCATTGAAAAAGGAATACTCATTGGTAATCCCTCAACCAGGTTCAGATAGTTTGGCATCTGCATTACAATTGAAAAAGGATCGGGTTCAGAAAAGAAAAAAGATTGAAATAACTCTTGAAGTAACAATTCTGAATATATTAACAGTTTGCTGAAAACAAGCATTCCTCACCTCCCCACATAATAAAAGGGAACAAAAGAACCATCATTTAATGCCCATATAAGTGGCAGCTGATTATGAACGACCCCTCATTATCATGAATATAATCCATGACCTAAAATGGATAAATTACATCAATAAGCATGAATCAAATACTCATAACAGCCTTTAAATGAATAAGAAAACATTAAATACTCATAAAAGGAATTTGATTGGTACCATTTTTTTGGATCATTGTCACAAAAATCTTCAAGGCAAATGCTGCAATAAGTCAGATGACTCTCGTTCTTTCATCTTCCATTTTTTGGAACCAAAATAACACAAAATTCATAAACTGGACATTAAAAGGCGAGGAACTAACATCAATATTAACCTTACCTGAATCATATAACAAATTCTTGAAGCAGATTTTTCTGTGGAAGTATGAAGGACTTTGCAGTAGATCTAGCAGGTGGTTCAGGAATTATGAAGGACTTTTGGGGACCCAAGCTAGTGCTTTTTTCAAATGAAGGGAGATGGACCGGGCTGCAGCTAGGGCCAATAAGGTATCCACATGCTGATATTACAAACATCAGAACAAAGGTTATGATAGGAACCAAACAAGTTTATGTTGTAGCTAGAATCACAAAGGTTATGATAGGAACTGTGAATTCAAAACTGTTAATCAAAGAAGTAATCACTACCTGCCAATTCAAATTTATAGCCCTTATTAATGTGTATGCAATTGATTATTTTACATTAAGATGCAGATGATTGCACACCTGAAAGAGAGGTTTAATGAGTGGATGGTTTTGATTCAAGGCAGCTCACTTGGTTCTGGTTCTGTACTTTTGTTGCATCAATATCTGCATAAAGAACATAGGTACATCAAAACATTGACATAAGTCCAAAGAAAATATTGATAATCTGTTAACCTTTAACTAAAGAAGTAAGTTATCAAATAATGAGAGAACAAAAAAGGGTAACGTAAGAGTTTGGTGCCACATTAAGTCATTACTACACCACACAGCCCTTGTATCTCAACCATAAGTGAGATTTGGCAGCAGTTTAATGTCCTCTTTGCTTGCTCCTTCCTGCTTATGTTAACTGAGACAGAAAACTACAAATTAATAGTTATATCATACATAGTTTAAAATTTCAAGCATGTTTAACACACATAATAAGACAATTATGCAAAAGTAGAACGAAGTGGCTGCAATGAACTTTTGAGACCCAAATGAAAGTCCAATTAGAAAGAACACTACACAATCTGACAATCACAACAAAAGCAGGGCCTTTAATGCAAAGATTTTGATAAGAAAACTAAGGATATGTGAAAATGTGTCACGTTTTGCAAGAATAGATGAAGCAATTTAAGATATTATGAAAAGATCAATGCTTGCCTACCTGATCAGCAACAGCCTACAAGACATCAATTATACATGGAAGACAAGAGCAGACAGCAATACCAGATGTTCGACAATGGTGGTGGTGATGTACAACGGTGGTGGTACGCAGATGGGTGGGGATGAACAGAGTCGCAAGACAGATTCGGTGCTCCATGTGATGGGGGTAGAAAGGAAAACAACAAAGATAAACTACAAGAGGTCATGAGGTGAATAAATGATACAAAGAATTAAACATTAGTTTTTCTTTTCATGTTGTGTTCCGGTAGAAGAAGAAATTAAGTTTATGTTTTGATCAAAGACATTCCATTATAAAAGAAATACAATATTTCAGAATATCCTTTCACCAGCCTACCCACCTGGTATGACATTTTCAGAAGAATCATCCTGACCAGATTATGAACACTTTCAGAATGTTTAAATACTAAAATTTCATGTCACACCCCCCGTCTAAACCCATGAACTTATACTACAACTTATATTGTTGATAATTTACCCCTAAAAGTACACACAATACCAGCGTTGCTGCACAAGTACAAAAATATTATATGAACAGGAAGGACTTACAATAAGCTCAGGCTTGGTGCTGCTAAATCTCAACAAAACGTAGTTAGTCATTAGAGATGTGGGCGGGATGATATCGTGTCTATTCTAGTCCACTAAACCTTCTTAAATTAACACTGCACAGGATCACAATGGTAGTTAAGAAGAAATTAAGTTTATGTCTTGATCAAAGACATTCTATTATAAAAGAAATACAATATTTCAGAATATCCTTTCACCAGCCTACCCACCTGGTATGACATTTTCAGAAGAATCATCCTGACCAGATTATGAACACTTTCAGAATGTTTAAATACTAAAATTTCATGTCACACCCCCGTCTAAACCCATGAACTTATACTACAACTTATATTGTTGATAATTTACCCCTAAACGTACACAAATACCAGCGTTGCTGCACAATTACAAAAATATTAGATGAACAGGAAGGACTTACAATAAGCTCAGGCTTGGTGCTGCCAAATCTCAACAAAACGTAGTTAGTCATTAGAGATGTGGGCGGGATGATATTGTGTCTATTCTAGTCCACTAAACCTTCTTAAATTAACACTGCACAGGATCACCATGGTAGTTAATGGATATCACACAGTCAAAGAGATTATTTATCACTGCAAAAACGCTGTAGCTACAAATATATATATATATCCTTACAGAAAAAAAAAGCTTGTGTAAGAGTAATGAAGCCTGACAGAACAAGAAAGATAACAAACTAGAATGGGAAAAAAAAGAGAGAGAAAGGTAGAACTGACAGATACACAGCATTGAGACTTGATGTGCTCACACGAGTACTCAAAACAAGACGGCCTTTACAACCAATATTTTCAAAACAGTCAGCAAATAATCAATATAGAAAAAGTAAATCAAGATGGAAACAAGAATGTTAAAGAGATTAAATGAGCATATATTAGAAGCATCCAGGATATGGGCATCTGTCTCGTTCCCTCTAAAAGCAACGCAACCAAGCCCAATAATAAAGTAGAAACCCACACAAAATGCATATCTAGTCGCTCTTGAAAGCAGGGATACCATATTCAAAAGAATAGAACATTAAGTAAAGATTAGAATGACAGGAAACATTAAGTAAGGAGTGGTCAAGTAAATATATCTCACCCAAACGTACGTACCTTTGGAAAAAGCCACATGTAGCAGAGCATCCAGTCATAGAGATAACCTGGTAACCTCTTCAATTCTTCATGAATAATATGGTAACCTGTTCAAGGTCGGAATACAAAAAACATGAAGCAATCAGTTATCTAATTCCAAAAGTAAAATCCTAAAAAAAAAGCTAGGTTTTCGTAAAGAGAGTAGTCGCCGGATGGAATTAGTATTACTCCGTTTCAAATACACATAAAATAAGTATGTACGTGTGATGTATAAAACATAAATTAATATGATTTTTACCTGAGAATGGCTCGAACCGTTGGAACGGCGACTGTACGTTGCGCGTCCGTCATCGTTGTATTGTGGTACAGATGCAGAGGAGCGGACTCGTGACTAATGGTTATTGGAGGCTGCCGGAATAGTAAATGACGATAGGGCAGATGAAGTGGTCGGAAGTTAGGGTTTAGGTGAAGACGATTTGGGGGTGTTTTAGCTTGGGCAAGAAGCCACTGTCGCCGGAGGAGACGTCGTTTGATTTGCACTCGTGATTTCTTTATTATTTATAGATGTGAGGCCGGGTACAGAGAGACGTTGGAGGTCAGATTACACAATCGGAAATCCGTTGCCGAATCATTCACAAAATCTTTTTTCTGATTCGCTCATAAAAACAGAGACGCCCCTTCTAAAGTTCTCACTTCCCACGAATTCTTTTAATTCAACTTTTTTTATTTAAAATGACATAATACTCTCACGCCCTCAATACAAAACCCTTAACCATATCTAAACACTAGTTGTTTTGAAAAAAAATATAACCCTAAACAAAAGTCCAATATATTCATCATCAACCACCGCTTCCTTTTATCGAGAACTTTCAATAGTAATATTATTTTATAAATGTTTATATATTTATACTAACTTATATATAATATTTTGAGAAGAATATGATTGTTTCTTTACATTAAATTTTTAGTGTAATAGGAGAAGATTGTCTCACAATTATTGACTTTTGAACCAACTTCTCCTACACTTTTTAGTTAGCTTAGTTTTTGTTTCATACGTTAATAAATTTTTTTAAGAAACGATAATTATCTGTATAAAATAAGGAGTGGGTAATGCATGCATGCTAGCGAGCTCATTTGTTGTTAGTGATTTTCGTGTTGGACATATGTGCTCAAGTACAAACATACAAGAACATCATCAATGTTGTAAATAAAATAGCTGATATTTGATTTTAACATGAAGAAGATGAACATCAATCTAAACACATGTATTTGACTACTATTTGACCATAACATATGAAATGATATGATCATTGGTTGCAAATATTAACAACTAGGTTATCACCATGAGCAATCACATTTTTTATCAATATGCATAGACACATTGAGTGTAGAATATAATTGTAACACTAGTTGTTTTGAAAAAAAAAAAAAAAACCCTAAAACAAAAGTCTAATCTATTCATCATCAACCACCGCTTCCTTTTATGTGGTAAAAAAATAACTTAAGTTTAAAAGAGAAAATAAGGGATTATTATATAAAAAACTAGACTCATGTGGTCAAAGCATTAAAAACTCAAAGTTCAATGTAGCCAAGAGTTTTTTATTATATAAATAGATAATGTATATTATTTGTTAATATTTGAAAAATAATAGCTAGATGATAATATAACAATTAAAGTGTATTATTAATATTTATTAAAAATTATATAAATCATATTTATAGTATGTGATTTTATAATTTCAATTTGTGTGTATAAATATAACTAATGTCATATTCTTTGAGAACATGCCACGGAATATTTCATATATTACAAGATTAAGGGCGTGAATTTCTTACAGACCCGAAAACACAACACCGAACCTAACATGAAATTCACAGGTTTGGGTTTACTATAAATGGGTTCGGGTTAGGTTTGGGTCGAACTCGTAAACCCGCTTATCTATACATGTCGGGTTCGGGTTCAACCTGATGGGTTCACGGGTGACCTGTTTAACTCATTTTTTTATTTATTTTATATATTTTATGTCAAAAATTAAATTTATTATGTGTTTTATTTTTAATATTTAGACCTTAAAATAGAAATTAACAAAAGTTTTCATAACTAAAATATAATTGTTTTATATTAATTTGTATCTTTTGTTGTAAAATAGTAATTTTAAAGTCTTCATATGCGGAAAAAATATAAAAATTTATGAATTCGGGTCAATCCGGTCGTGTTCGCGTCAACCTGTGAAATTTCACGTCGTGTTCGGTTGACACTTCTGACATAAATTTCGGGTTCGAGTAACATTTTCGAGTTTGTGTCAGGTTGGACCCGACAAAAGGACTTGTTTAGCACCCCTATACGAGGTTATATATACAAAACTAATATACAAATTATAACTAATAAAAAATTAAGACTAGTTGCCGCCGCCATAAAAGTCGTCGCCTCCTCTCACTCTTAGAGACGTTATGAGTAGCAACCAAGAAACCAACATTTTCTCATTTTGTGTGATATTTAGTGATTCATGTACTGGTTAGCCCGTTTTGTTGTATTGATGTGAATATCAATGGTGAAGTTATCCACCAACAACAACAAGATCAAAGGTAAGTAATTAAAGTTTTTTTCTTAATGTTTTTTGAACCAGATCGGATGACGAACCAGTCACTTAACTGATCAATTGGTCGGCCAGAATTTAAGAATCATATGACGTTATAATTATATATATATATATGTATATTATGTATGCAACTATATATATATATATATATATATATATATATATAATTCAATATTAGTTTTCATATATGTATTTTATAATTATATATAAAACTCAACATTAATCTTACGTTTAACACTTCAATCCATTGTTTGACCTACCTGTTAACCATAACTAAACACTAGTTGTTTTGAAAACAGACCACGTCGAAATCATACTTTTTGTCTAGAAATAAGTCATTTTTTTTATTTTCTAGGTACTTTTTTTCTATAAATAAACTACAACTTCATTAGTTTTGTATATAAGATAGTTGATGTTGGTTTTAACATTAAGAAGATGAACATCAATCCAAAGTCATGTATGGGACTACTATTTGACCATAGCATATGAGATTATATGACCATAAACTATGTATTGATTTCTTCTAAAACCAAACATCACACATCAACAACAAATAACATCAAATATTAACAAAAGATAACCCTAAAACAAAATTTCAATCTATTCATCATCAGCCACCGTTTCCTTTCCAAGATAACATATTTTTTTCACCTTTAGCATCATCATCAACCTTAGTTGATCCTTTTTCCAGTAATCACCCGCAACCCTTCAACTATGTCATATGATCACAAGCTGACAACACATGAATACAAAAGTAGCATAAATTTAATAAACACTCGCATCTTTATCATTTTCATTATTAACATTGTTTGGATTTTCCAAAGCCCTTTGGTGCTTCTATTTAGATTCAGCAGTCATGTTTGCAAATGTTAAAATTTTAATGCCAATCAGAAAGATCAACCTCTAGTTGAACATTTTAACAGTTCAATTCATCTGTCACAAGCTTTCATTTCTCACCGCCTCCATACTCATTAACTTTAATCCATTTCAAAATTTGTAGGAACAAAATTAAACAAGTACTACTAGAGTTTCAAACCATGCAGACGCAACTAATTCAAATATTTAGTTTGCATCCGGACACCACCAATGCAACTTTTTGGTTGCGTGGTTTGCTTATTGCACAAATCAATGACATGTAACAAATAAAAACACTTGACTTGTGCCACTTTTTTATATGATTCCTCAGTAGAAAGGTGCAATGAAAATGGCTCATGCTATTAGCCCATCATCTCATATATACCCTGCATCGTAATAGACTACATGTTCTTGTTTATTATATGATTTTTTGACTTGTTTTGATTTTGATATATATATATAAATTAAGGGGAGAATTACGTATATCCTCTTGTAAACTTGTAAATTACATATTATCTCAATGAATAAGTGTTCAATGTGTACTGTATGATCTTTAAGCATGATTTTAAGAAATAGAATAAATTACCATTTGCATCCCTGACTTTTGCGCATATTAACCACTTGCATCCCTGCAGTTTAAAAACTACCATCCGCCCCCTGACATTTCATTTTTATTTTCATTTGAGTCCAACACACCGATGATGTTAGATTTTTTAGTTAATCTTAAAGAAATAACAAATACCCTTTATTTAATACCCCATATTCACACCCCACCCTTTTTTATCTTCTCTCTATATCTGTCTATCTTCTCCCTCTTTATGTCCACCACCACCGCCACCGCAACCACCGCGGTCGCGGCACCACCATCGTCGCCACACCATCGCCGCTATCGCGGCACCACCACTGCCGCCGCCGCACCACCACTGTTGTCGACACACCACCACCGCCACCTCTTTAGTCCCTGTAACCACCATCGTCGCCGCCGCCGCCACCGCAACCTCAACCACCACCGCCTCCGCCATAAGATAATTCAACAAAATCTCCTCCATAGAAATGCCACAGCAACCGCCTCCGCAACTGCCTCTACAATCGCAACCGCCTCCGCCATCATAACCATCACCACTAATAGGACAAGTGCTTCACATAAGTTCAAAGCTATCTTTACACACTGATTAATTGTGGAGAAACGTAACACGATTAAACTCACCGGAGTTTGAAAGTTTCCGATCGCATTGTCGGAGTAGGAGGCGGTGGAGAAGACGATCGGAAAGCCGGAGGACAAGGAAGTATTGTTGCAATTGGGTTTTGGGGGTTAGGGTTAGGGTTTTTGTATTCATCGAGAAATCCACCATTGTAATTGGGCCAAATGAATTCGGGGGAAGTGGAGGTGGGCAATCGTCACCTTACGGTTGTTGTGGTAGAGAGAAAGAGAGAGAGAGAGAGAAAGAGAGAGATAGTCTGTATAAAACGACAAAGACTCAAATGGAAGAAAATATAAAACGACAAAGACTCAAATAGAGATAAAATGAAACGTCAGGCGTCAGATGGCTATTTTGAAAAAAAAGGGATGCAAGTAGTTAAAATAAACAAACGCTAGGGATGCAAATGTTAATTTCCTCTAAGAAATATGTAATCTTGCTAGTTTAGAAGAGGATATATGAAATTACCCATTGCCCTTATATATAATATATCTGAGATGGGTAGATTTGCATTTCACTTAAATTTAAAAACATAATCGAGGCATCTGTGGTAATTAAGAATTTTGATATTTATGAAATAATTTTGTTATTTAACTAACGACATATTAAATCTTATATAAGTATTATAATTTAATTTATTTGGTTATCTGATGACATTTATTTAATGAATGATGTTTTTGTAGTATAAATAATTATTAAAACTAAATTGACAAATCTATGATTTTTTTAAAGATAAATTATAGAATTCAATGACAAAAGATATATTGTTTTATATTAATGACCTTTTTAAAAATGAATAAAACTATATAATTCTTAAAATTATTAAAAAATCAAACATAATTTGTTACATATTAATAGTATTATTTTAAAAATGTTAATATATTTATACAATATTATGATACCTTTGAGAATGCATGATTGTTTGTTTACATTAACTTTTAAGATGACAAAATTGTCTCTTACGAATCTGACTACCAACAATTGTTGACTTTGAACAAATTCCTCCCGTAACTTTTGGTTCGCTATAGACTTTTTTATCATACCTTAATATATTTTTAAGAGACGATAATTCTATTCTCTTTAATTTGAGTATTACATTGCTATAATTTTATAATTCAAATTAAAGATGCATGTTGTGTTGGTAGTTGCATCGCGCGGCAACCATCTATATAAAATAAAGAAAAAAAGAGGAGGGGGGCATGCGCAAATTCAAGCGAGCTCATTTGTTATTAGTGATTTTCGTATTGGACATATGTGATCAAGTATTGTATGCATTTATACAGTCACATCAAGATCAACCATATTTTTTATATTTGTGTATAGACACGTTGAACTTGATGTACAACTATGTATAACTTTAATATTCAGAGAAAATTACTAAATATATATTATTTGTTAATATTTGAGAAATAATAGCTAGATGATAATATAACAATTAAAGTGAATTATTAATATTTATTTATCGGGAATTATATAGATAATATACATAGTATGTGATTTTATAAATGTGTATATATTTTTAATTTGTGTATAAATATAACTCATATTTATCTAAACAAAATATATCATATCCTTTTAGAATATGCCACAAAATATTCCATTTATTACGAGGTTAGGGGTGTGAATTTCCGACACGACACTAATCTAGCACGGAATTTAAGGTTTGGGTTTACTATATATAGTCTCGGGTTAGGTTTGGGTTGAACCCATGAACCTACTTGGCAAGACATGTCGTGTTCGGGTTTAACCCAACGGGTTCACAGGTTGATTCGTTTAACCCATATTTTTAATTTATTTTTTTATATATTTTGTATCATGAATTACATTTCTAGGTTGTTTTAGAATAGAAATTAACAAAAGATTTATAAACTAAAATATAATTGTTTTATATTAATTTGTACTTTTTGTTGTATAATAACAATTTTAAAGTTTTAATATGTAAAACAATATAAAAATTTAAAATTTCAGATCAATCAACACCCTATACAAGTTTATATATAAAGAACTAATATAGAAATTATAACTACTAAAAAAATTAAGATAACCCTAGCCGCCACCACCCTAAGCCATCTATAAGCAGCAGAGAAGCCAGTATATTCTTGTTTTGCGTGATTTTTAGTGATTCGTGTACTAGGTAGCACTGTTTTGTTATATCGTTGTGAGTATTTACGGTGAAGTCATCCACCAACAACAACAAAACCAAGGCAAGTAACTAAAGTGTTTTAATCAATAAATGAAATCATATGCCATAACATGCCAATCAAAACTTCAACCCAATCTAAGAAAAACTAATGTTAAACGAATGTCATAAATACAAACTGCAGGACCGATAAGGGTACTTAAGTTTGCAATTAGCTTCACAAGTTGAGTGATCTTGATCACTTAACCACTCAAATAGGGAACTGGTAGCTTCACTGATGATACAAAACAACACAAGTAATATTAAAGAGACAGAACTATAAGAACAAGAACAAAGTCACAAGAACACAAGATTAAGTTTTCAAGAAAGTTGTATATTGATTCTCTAGTTCTATTACAAGTGTTTGCAAGTATATCTAATTACAAGAACCGGAGACTATTTATACTACAATCTACAACCGTCAATATACAAAAAGACAGTTGGAATTTTGAGTAATCTAGACAACAAGATCAATCTATAGTCAAAAGACAGATTGTCTTTTGTCTAGTGACTATGACATGCCATAGCTCACTGACTTAATCTAATACAGACAAGTCTACAGGAACAAAAATGAGAAGTTACAATCAAAGACTTTTTCTACCGTTTGATAAAGTATGGAAGTTTCACCAACTAATGTTAGCAGGTGAGTCTTCAGAGCAGCAACAGAAAGTACATCAGCTTTATCAAAAAGTAACTCAGAGAAAGCATCTTTTCTCTGTCTTCGGAAGAAATCTGTCTTCACAGCAAAGTGGCTTCGGAAGAATTTGTCTTTTGAAGCTTCGGAAGACTTCATCTTTGGCTTCGGAAGAAATGAGACTTTGGCTTCGGAAGATTTCACACTTGTAATAATTTTCTGATAAGTGTGAAACTTCTGAAGTAACTTCTTCTGAACTATTGGCTTCGAAAGATTTTACACTTAGACTTATTTGTGAGTGTAAAACTTCCGAAGCTAGTTCATCTTTGTTCCTTAGTGCATGCAGGAAGACTTGGTTATTCTGGTATCCTTTGGTTGCATTAGCCTTTAATCTTCAGATGTTTCTTACAAACTCCCCCTAGGCTGATGCTACCAAAACAGAGAAGTTCTTCAGCTTTTGATAGTCCACATCAGGATCTTCAACAGACCTTTCTTCATCATTAGATCTGGATCCTTCAGGCTTACATAGAACCTTCTCATGTCATAGAGATCATGCAGAGAAAGTTCAATCATGTCATTTGTGAAGTAGACATGTTGTTCTCCCTGATCTCTTATGACATACCATCTGTCTGGATCTTCAGCATAAGTCCAGGACATAATTTATCTTCCAACAGCAAGAGGCTCTACTATGATTGGAGTTTGTCGAGAGACCTCTTCATGCACTTCCTCAGGATGCTCTGACTCATCCTAAGGTTGGGAGGTGGATGCCTTTCTTCTCTTTTTCTTTGAAGTAGATCTTCTTCTGGCCATCCTTTTTCTCCTCCCTGATTTCTTCAACTAAGAGGACTGGTCTTGAGTACTAATTGGTTCTGTTATGTCTCTCTCAGTTGGGTTCTCCTCTCTCACAGGTTTTGAATGAGAGAGATGACTCTGCTATGGATCAGAAGATAAAGTTGGCTCAGATGCAGCTCCAGGTTCAGGTTGTGTTGTCTCAGTAGGTTCAACCTTCACCTTAACTTCAGGTTGAGCTGGACTTAGTGAAGAATGCAAGTCCACCAGCTCTCCCTTCTTTATCTTATGCTTGATCACCCTAATATGCTCATCCATTGTGGATAGAGACATAGGACCAAGCCTCCTTCCGGAGAACCCATACAGCTTCAAGAAGCTCATCATCCTTTGTCTGTCAGCAGACTTGTTTTGGCTTTTGTGGATGATGGCTTTTGACTTTACAGCTTCTTCCCTTAATCTCTTCTTTGCAGCTTGCCTTTCTCTTTTAGCTTGTTCTTTCAGCCGTTTGTTGTATTCAAACTTTATGTACACATGTGATAAGGGAAGAAGTGCAGGTGCCTGATAGAGACCTATGGCATTCAGGTAGTTGATCATCTTTAGTCTTTCTTCTTTATTAACTACCTGAGGTTGTTCAGTGGCCACAGTCTCTAGCTTAGGACTTTCTTGAACTGGGGAGAGGACAGGAGCAACTTTGTAGAGTCTTTTCAGCCTCCTTTGTTCTTTGACTTTGAGGAGCAGTTCTACATCATCTGCCTCCTTCCTCTCTTTTGACAGTTCAGTGTCAGTCAGTTCATTCAACTCCTCTAAGGGGAGAGAGATGAGTTCATCAACATTGTAGTTTTTAGTTCCCAGGTAGTTTAACCTGGCTGCTTTCAACTCATCTTCTTGAGTGTTTGGCCTGGGGGCAGCACGGATTGCAGCTTCCACGGATTGCAGCTTCATTGCTTGATTCAGCTGTCAAACTCTGGCCAGAGAGAGGTTGTGAAGCACCATCACCAGCTAGTGCCTCACTGAGGGTAAAGCGTGCAGAAGGAGATCCTGTCTCAAGGTTCACAGGCTCAACCTCTGGGCCTTCAATCAAGGATTTCCTTTCGAAGTTAATCTTAGGGTCCACCTCAACTTCCAGTTGACCAAAGGCCTCACCTGCTAGCCTCTGTCTATGTAATCTTGATCTCCATTTGAATTCTTCTAGCACCCTGTTTTGTATCCGGTCAACCAATCTGGCAGCTTGTCTGTTGTTGCTAGGGTTGACAAGTGGCAGATCCACCAGATTTATACTCTTATAGAAACTCAGGTGTGAAATGTTGAAAATATCTAGTTGACCCTAAGCTCTATCGATTACAAGAGCTCTCCTGTTGCTGTCATACCCCCAACCCATGATTGGATTCTCAAAAGAGGCAGACATTGCTCTTGGTATTCTCTCCTCAAACAGATGTTGAAAAAGCAAGTCTAGATCTCTAACTTGAGGAGGTTGCTGAATGTGGACAACTACAAGAGAGGATGGTGATTCCTCTATGTCCATACTCTGGGAAGAACCCCCAGGTTCTGTGACTGTCATGATTTCCTCCCCCTTTTTGGTAGCATCACTCTCTTGCATAGGTGAGCTGGGAGATTGTTCCATAACAATCACAGGTTCTTGTGGGCCTGGTTGAGTTGTCCTCATTGGTCTCTTAGCTAATTGGCCCTTGAGATCAGTGATCTCAAGTTGCTGGTCATTGACCCTTTTCAGCAAGAAAGTCACTTGAGATTCCAAGTGACTTATCTTTGAAACCAAGTAAGTTCATGTATTTGTCAGTAGGTGCACTCTTTGTTTCAGACTCCCCTAATCTTCAGATGAAGAATCATTAGGGGATGAGAGAATTGAACCTAAGTCTTCTTCCTCACTACCAGCATATGGTTCTTGGCTGTTGGATTTCCCTTGCCTCATAACAACTTCCAGAGAAGTGTCAATAGGCTGGGTTGCCATGGTTGAGGTCCTAGTTATGTAATCACTTGCAAAAGTGAGAGCCTCTTCCATATGGGTCTCCTGAACAAGTTCAGGAAGATCCACCTCAGTAGGGGGTTGCTGATGTGGGCTAGAAGTGGGAGAAGCAGGAGTACTCATCTCTCCTAGAGTGTAGGAAGAGAGGAGAGATTCATGGTACTCACTGAAGCCCAAATCTTCATCAGAGTAAAAGTCAAGGCTGGAGATGGGTCGGTTAAGGAGGTTAGGGATGGTAGCTGTTCCCACAAGGTTGATCACTTGAGTGTTAAGACTTAGAGTGATGGCTTAAGACTGTTTGTGGGGTTGTGAGCTCATCAGGCTGAGCATGTGGAACCTCAGCACTGATCATTTCAAGGATGGGAGTGGTCTGCTCCTCAGGGGAAGTGGGAGCTCGATATTCCACTTCCTCCTGTATGGGTTGTGATATATGTGCCTTCACATGCTCAGTAGCAAGTGCAGGGGTTCTTTTACGCTTTCTAGTGTAGGTGATGGTGATGGTACGCCGTGTTTGAGGTGGTTGAGAAGTGGAGGGTGTGGGATCAACACTAGCTGGTGCTGCTAGGTTGTCACCATGAGTAATTAGCTCAAACATTTGTGGGACAAGAGCTGTTTCTACCCCTGAGAAGCCAACGGTTGGCTTCTTCAAGATTTTGAAAATACCGGGACTCATTTGTCCCAATTTAAGAATATTACATGTCCCCCTTAATTGTGAGCCCAATTCACAGTTGAGAATGTGTTGAACATACCTGGGGAACATATAATGCTCTAAGGAGTCCAAGTTAGCAAACAAATTTGTGTCAACAAATTGAGAGTACCTGAACTTGACTCCCTGTACCATTCCATGGACTATGAAGGAGAGGTCTTCTGGAACTTGATCCCATCATCCATGTTTGTTAGATAAACTGTGTATGATGACATGGAGGAGGTATTTCCACTGGGATGAAACCTTCCCCTTCCTAAAGGTTTTGACTGAGAAGTCACCTTCATAGCCCATTTGCTGGAGGGAATGGTTGCCAACATCTTTTGGGAAGGATAGTTCACCTGCTTCATCATCCAGCTGCAAATGGGTGTTTATGATGGCCTGAGTGATAAAAACAGTTCTCCCCTACACTGTAGCAGACAGTGCCCTCTCCCCATCCATGGTGACCTCTTGACAGGTTCGCCAGAATTCAAGCAACTGATCCTTATAGAGAGGAGGATCGATTGTAAGGGTGGTGAGGTAGTGAGATGAAGAAAGGTACCTACACACATCGGAGAAACTTGGATCCTTCTCAGAGTGCAACATGGCAACTTGATTACGTTGCCTGTGTAGGTGCCTGGAGAAGTTTGGGTCGTTTCTACGATCGATGTTGGCCATTTAGGTGAAGCTTATAGTAAAGAAAGGAAGAAGAAGGTGAATTTTGGAAGAATTTAGGTTAAAAAATTATGAGAGTAGAGAGATGAAGTGGAACCATTGAGAAGATATATGTTGTGGATTTGAGCCAAAGTTAAGACAAAAATATAAACTTTGAAATCCGCAAGTGGGTCCCACTTCTGAAAAAACGCCCAAAAAATTAGTTTTCTTGGAAGTTGCAAATCTTCCGAAGGTATTTTTGCTTCGGAAGCTTTTCAGCAAAGCTTCCGAAGGCAATTTTGCTTCGGAAGATATTTCAAAGAGTTGTGAAAATTTGGCTTCGGAAGAAATATACTTAAAGAAATTTCTACCGACATATATTTTGCCTCAAAAGAACTAAGTCTGAGAAAATTATTATCCTTAGATAATAAATCTTCCGAGACTTAATTGCGTTCGGAAGACATTTGTTCTTTGAATGCATTTAAGTACTTATTAGCATATTTAAGCTTCGGAAGATATTCCTAGAATTTCTTTCGAAGGTAAATCTCTAATAAGTAGTTAAATGATTTAAAGACATAAATTACTTCCGAAGGCAATTTGAGTTCTGTCGAGACAAAATAATAAATTTTCACAAATCTAAGGAATATCATTCGAAATTTTATTTTACTTCCAAAGAGAACTGGGTTTATGAGGGTGATCTAATAAACAACTTAGGACACACAATTTTAAGAAATAAAGTTGATTAATTGTTTAAAAAAAATCTATTCAAAGTTAATCATCCCAATAGCTGATAAAAGATATTTAAATCTCTGTTCATCAAAGGCTTTGGTGATAAAATCAGCATATTGTTCATATGTGTTAACTTTGATTAGTTTGATTAGTTTGTATTCATGTTGACAAAGATACTTTAATAGTGTCTCATACCACTTTCTTAGAGCTTGATGCAGTCCATATAGAGCTTTATCAAGCTTGCAGACATAATCAGGATGATCTGGGTCTGCAAAGCCAGGTGGTTGTTTGACATAAACTTCTTCATTTATCACCCCATAAAGAAAGGCACACTTTACATCAAGCTGGTAGACCTTGAAATCCTTGAAAATGAAGCATAAGCCAGGAATATTCTTACAGCTTCAAGTCTTGCTACAGGAGCAAAGACATCTGTGTAATCAATTCCTTCTTCTTGTGTGTACCCCTGGACAACTAGTTTAGCCTTGTTCTTGATGACAATTCCTTTATCATCCTTTTTGTTTCTAAAAACCCATTTGGTTCCTATGATAGTCTTCCCTTAAGGAAGAGGACATAGGTTCCAAACCTTCTGTCTTCTGATTTGAAGTAGCTCTTCTTGCATAGCTTCAACCCAGTTTCCATCCTTCAAAGCCTCATCAACTTTCTTCGGCTCAATCTGGGACAAGAAACAAGAGTGCGGACAAACATTTTGATCATGGGTTTGTCATCTTGTTCTCACCACAGTCTCAACATTTCCAATGATATTTATGGTGGGTTGTGACTTGTGGATCCTTAGTTGAGGGATCACAGCAAGTTGGTTAGACAGATCTAGATTGGAGAAATTTAGATCTAGCAATGGAGTGTCACCCACCACATCAGCACATTTATCAAGTGAGACTTGATCCATTGAATGTGTGACATCATTTATGTTGTCCTCTATGGAGTGGTTATCAGCATCAATAAATTCTTGATCACTATCACCACCTCCATTTCCTCCTGTATTTGAAGCTCCTTCTCCTGAGTTTTGAACCTTTGAGCTGGAATTTGAAGGTACCTCAGATGTATCAGCTGAATTTGTCATGTTTGTGCTGATAGGATCTTCATTTGCAGGGTTAGTCACCAAAGGAGCTGAAGTCATAATCTTGCTTGGTTTTCTCAGCTCAAATCTTGGGTCAGGATCTCCTGTTGATATATTATTTGTAGATCCTGAAACATTCTCACAAGACTTGTTAAACCAGTTGGTAAGTAAATCAAGATCAAATAGCCAATCCAGACTAGAACCTTTCACACTTGGATTGTTGTAACACCCCGAAATTCTATTTAAAAGATAACGAAAGGAAAAGTATCTAGAAGGAAGAGATAAAGGATACAAGTTGAAGGGGGTAAAGTATACAAAGTATAAAACTTTAAAATTATATTAATAAAATGGGTATGGCCACCCACTTTAAAGCGTATCTGCTTTCTGTTCTCGGTCAAGAAGATGTTCTCGGTCAAGAAGAAGAAGAAGAAAGGGGTGCCGGTTTTAGAGAAGAAGAAGGAAGGAAAAGCTGCAAAAGGTTAGTTTCTTGGGTTATGTTCGGCTTTAGCTTAGTTTGCAGCTTGTAACCGAAGTTCTCGGTGTTTTAGAAGGTTGTTCTCGGGATTTCGAGGCTGAAATCGCAAGTGGAGGTGTTTGGTTTGAAGAGCTGCTTCAAGGTGAGTTTCTAGATCCCCTTTTTACTGGTTTTCTAAATGTTTGGGGCTGTTATGCATACCGGGCAGAAGGTTTCTAAACCAAACCGTGAGTTTCAGCATGATGTTCGATTGTATTCTTTTGATGTATGTTTTTAGATGTTTTCGTAAGATGTGTATGATGTTTAGGTTGTTATAAGTATGTAGTATGATAGATATATGCCAAGGGTGTGTTAGGATGATGATTGGGAGCTGGAAATAGCATCAGTTATGTTGCAGGTTAATCTGTTCATCCATATTTGCTGAACATTCAGCAGCTAAGTCTTTTGTTCATCCGCATTCGCTACAGTGTCATCCACATTTGCTACAGTACCCTGCGCATTTGCTTCAGTCATCCGCATTTGGTTCATGCGCATTTCTTTATTCATCCGCATTGTTCTTGCTCATCCGCATTTCTTTGGGGACTTGGGCTCTTTTCTGGAATCTTGAGAAGTAGAACTTAGTGCTAAGAAATGATGTCTCGGTGCTGCTTATGCTTGTTTATGATGTGAATGTTGTGGTTGTATGTATGTGTTATCTTTCTTCGTTAAACGGTTTTCAAAACGTATGTATTATGTTATAATACCTGTTGTATATTATGTTGTGACTTTACGTGGTATGATGTATAATTATGAACGTAAAGTATTATGTAACGAAGTGAAAGATAACGTTAATGAAAAGTGAAAAGTAAATGAATAAATGAAAGGCTTGCAAGCAGATGAAGAGAGGTGCACAACCGTTAGGTTGGTAGCCTAACTGTGTGCGGTTTAGCTAACCCGAAGGATGCACACAGGGAGTCTATCCTTGAGATAGGCTCGAAGGGAGTCTTTATGGCTCGAAGGGAGTCTTTGTGACTCAAAAGGAGCCTTATGGCTCGAAGGGAGTTCAATCCTTGAGATTGACTCGAAGGGGATCCTTGTCGCGTACCCTGGTCTGTCTTCGGTAGGAGACGGGGGTATTGCATGTGACGGGATCCATATGAAGGTATATGATAATAATGAATAAAAGAAGGAATGAATGAACGAGGATGAAGATAATAATTATTATCTATTTGTACGTATGATGTATGATCGCTTACGAAACTAAAGCACGGTTTTGAATGAAAGAAAAGTATTTTACTTATAAAACTAGAACTCACTCAGCGTCGCTGACTTTTTGTATGCATGATAGTTGGCAGGTATATTGTTGATGCTGAGGAGTTGCAGGCATGGATGCATACGCTACTAGGAGTGTTTTGAAGGCTGGCATCCACGTTTTGACATGTTAATGAAATATAAACAAGCGTTGTAATGTAATGATTTAACATGTTTTTGTTATTAATGAAAGTTTTCAAATTCCGCTGCAAAAGTAATATGTGCTTTGAATGTTTTATGCGATGACGGTCCAGTTGGTAAGTGTTCCGGAAACGAGGCCATACAATTGTGCACATTGAAGGTCACATTGGCTGACTCCTCAACAGCCTTAGCTTGGAAAAAGTATCCAATAAAGTGTCTATCATCTGACTTCTCATCAAATTTGGCTACTTGATCTTTGGTATTCAAGATGATGCAAGGACATCCAAATGACCTGAGGAAACCAATAAATGGTTTCCTTTTGTGCCACAGCTTATAAGGAGTCTTACCATGAGTCTTAACAACTAAAACTCTATTCTGCACATAGCAGGCTGTGTTAACTGCCTCTGCCCAGAAGGTGATGGGCAGTTTAGAGTCAGACAGCATGGTTCTGCAGCTTCAATAAGTGTTCTGTTTCTCCTCTCAGCAACACCATTTTGATGAGGAGTCTTGGGAGCACTATATTGTCTTGTAATACCCTTTTCATCATAAAATGTATCAATGATTTGGTTCATAAATTTTGTTCCTTGATCACATCTTATGGGTTTGACCTTGTGATCAGATTGATTCTCAATTTTTAAAATGAAATTCTTCAAGATCTCAGGGGTCTCATTCTTAGTTTTAAGGAAAAAAACCCAAGTGAATCTTGTAAAATCATCTGTGATCACTAAGCAGTAAGAGGTCCTTCCTAAACTCATTACACTGGTAGGGCCAAATAAATCCTTATGTAATAGGTGTAGGAGAGTAGTGATGGAGTTCATTTCCTTTGGTTTGTGAGACACTTTGTGTTGCTTCCCTTTTAGGCATGCAACACAATGGTCATCACTTGTAAACTCTTTCTTTGGCATTCCAGTTACCAAATCATTTTTAATCAATTTATTCATGTTCTTAAAGTTTACATGGCATATTTTTTTATGCCAAAGGAATGACTCATCACTATTTGCTTTAGACAGAAAGCAAGAAACTTCTCCTGATGGAGATGTTTCATGTAAATCCATCTTGTACATGTTCCCTCTCCTAGGGGTTCTAAGCAGGATATGCTCTTAAGGAATGGCTACCCCGGGCTTGAGAACGATGCACTCATGCTTAGTGAAGAGCATATGGTGTTTCTGATCACAAAATTGGAATACACTCGGAAGATTGTATCCAAGCTTTTTGACAAAGTTTACCTTTTCAATGCTGATCTTACCATTTATGACTCTGCCCCTTCCAAAAATATAACCACCAGAATCCCCTCCAAAAGCAACTGGTCCTCCATCAATTTTCTCAAAATTTTGAAGCAGAGAACCATCGCCAGTCATGTGCCTGGAATAGCCACCATCAATAAATCAAACGTTCTTCTTAGTCTTTAGCTGTTCCTGCACAAAAAAAGGTGATTAGTTATACTTAGAAACCCAATCCTCATTGGTCTTGGGCTTATTAAAATGAGTTGAAGACAATATAAACAGTAAGTGATCCTATATTCAAGCTTTGAGGATCATTTGTTATTATTTATGAAGAACTTTTAGTTACATGGTCTTCCTTCATCTTCCACACCACATTTGGAAGATTGGGCCTGACCTTCAAAGCTTTAGAAGTTTTGACAACTTCGAAAGTCTTGGAGACTAGACCTTTTGAAGATCTTGCTTTCACTGTTGCAAGCTTCAGTACTTCAGAAACATTCCTTTCTTCCGAGACCAACTTTTCTTTTGAAGGCAATTTTTCACTTGTCTTCTTTTTCATTTTAGAGCTTCCGAAGGAAACAGATTTTCCTTCAAAGCTGTTTGTTCCTTCTTCTTCTCAGAACTGTTCTTCTTGGTCATGTGGATGGTACTTTTGGGATTGTACTTGCAATCCTTAGCCAGATGAGAAGTACTACCACACATGACCCAGTTGAGTTCCTTCCTTCTGAGTGTCTTTTGAGAGCAAGACTGAGTTTGATTACTTTCTTTCTCTACCTTCATCTTTGCAGATGATGCAACAAGTTTCTTAGGGAGAGACTTGCTTTTGGAGCTGGATGGTTCAGGCTGTGTAGCAATGGTACACAGCTGGTCAGTCTTCTTCTTCTTGCTAGAATGATTTGGAACTAAACTAGAACTCCTGATACTAGAGTTCATAGTTGAGTCTTCTGTCTTTACCACTTCAAAACCTGCAGAATTTAACACTTGTTTCTGCTTTGAGTCAAAAGTGGCCTTGATTTCTTGAGCCTTCTTTGATCTTCTCTTAGCTCTTCGAATCAAGTTTTTTCTCTTTGACTTGGTCATTCCAGACTCTTTCTTCTCCTCAGGAGAATAGGGACCCTTCTTAGAATGACCTCCTTCACTCTTCTTTGAGTCATCCTTCACTATCTCCTCTTCATCCTCTTCAACAATAGGGTCTATGAGGGGAAGCTCATCTTCACAAGTTCCACACGTTAGAGATCTTACAGAAAATAATGTGTGGAGGAGCTATCTCAGTAGATCTCAGTCCCTGCTTATTCTGATAACAAACTTTTGCATGTAGGGATGAGGATATTATGTTCTAGAAGATCTATTTTTCAAGAACACATTTTTCTGCCCGGGCTTTGCTGATCACAAGCTCAGCCTGGCATTCAGTTAACTTTGAGATGAGATCTTTGATTTGAGTCCTGTAGTTTATATGCTCATGCTTAAGAGTTGAAATAGTTTTCTCTAGATCTTCTATCATAAGTTTATAATTATTTTCAGCTCTTTTAAAGTCAGCTTTTAAGATATTTAACGACTCAAGATCAGATCTCATCTCTAAGTTATAGGACCTGTATCTATTAACTTTAGCAATGCATTTAGCAGTACAAAGATGTTCCAATATCTTGGCTTCATCATGATCTGCCATTAATGCTTGGTTTGGAGAAGCATCTTCAACCTGAAAGCTCCAGTCAAAGCCTCCTTCTTCAACAGCAACTGCAGCTTGCTGTTTTGGTTTCTCATTCTGGTGAGCTCCCTCAGTGTAGTTTGGCCTGGATTGTGCTTGGCCACCATTTGACTTTGGTGCCTTGCAATCCCTGGCAAAGCGTCCCATTTGGTTACAGTTGTAACACTTTACCTTGTTTTTGTCCAGCCCAAACTTTTCACAGGCTGTATTGCTGGAAAACCTTCTCCCAGTCCTCTTGTAGAACTCCTGGGCTCTATAAGTGAGTAGAGCCATCTGCTGGACAATTTCCATATATTCCAGATTATCTGGATGGATACAGTCCAGGTCTTCAAAGGTGAAGAGAAAGTTGCCTGAACTTTCATTAGAAGACACAAAGGCTTGTGAAGAACTTGTCTCCTGGAATGGGCTTCCAGGGATGTAGCCTTCCCTTGGTGTCTACGAAAAAGTGATGAAAGGACCCTTTTGTGATTTGTCCGGGTAGCTGATGAGATGGTGCTGTGGTTCTCTGCAATCCCTTTCAACCACATAAAGAGCTGAACTCTGATGAGTGTTGGAGTTACCAGATGAGTTTTTCATAAATGAAATGCAAAACGATAATCCAAGGGGGGTGTTCAAATTGTTAACTTAATCACTGAGCAACACATGGATCGAAATTAGTAGAATAATCCTTTAATCTGCAAAACCAAAATCTAATTTCAAGGCAACCTCGAATGAAAACAAAAGAACAGTTATACAAAATGAAAAACTGGGGTCAAAAATGTTATCCTAATCGGTGAGTCCCCAAAGATCTAAATATCAAAACAGTCCCATCAAACAAAGCATAATTACTAGAATGGACAAAAGATGTTTTAGGTCAAAGCCAGCCTTACTAAGTTTCGCCCATACAAGAGGAGCATATTTTTGACTTATATCCCTACATCCGCATAATGTATGAAAACCAGTGATCTTGATGAAAGGAGTCTACTTCATGCAACAACTAAATCAGATAAGTTTTTTAAGAAAACAAAATTTATAAGTAGAAAAAAAAATGTATTATTTCTCATTTGAAGAGTTTACAAAAAGTCCATGAAGAAGGTGTATTTATCCTAGAAATCTAGGAATTGTTTTTCAAAATATATCAGAATTTAAAGTGAATGAAAACAAGAAAAATTATATAGAATGAAAACGAGAAAAATTATATAGAACGAAATCACTAGGAAGGGTCAAAATGCTACCTTCGTTGCTGAGCAGCACATGCTTGAAATTGTTTCCTGTAGTCACCAAAATAAATATAAGAATTTAAGGACAATCAATAATGAAAACAAAGGAAAAGTTATACAGAACCATAAAGTAAGGGAGTGTAAAATCAGTGACCTTAATAGCGCAGTAGCCACAAACCCAAATTGTTTACTTAATCCTTTAGTCAGAATCAAAATCAAAATTTAAGGGTAATATACAGTTGTTCTTCCCTGTTTGTGTAAGACCTTCCGGCTAGAGTACTAACTTGAGTTTGTGTAAGACCTTCCAGCATACTCCCATTATGTGTCTAGATGACCACAAAGCATATAGATAATTAAATATTATAAAATTTTAAATGAACTAAAAATGAATAGAATTACCTCATTAGGTACTAACTTGAGTTGAATAATGTAGAAACTACTAGTTATAGGGGATTTCACTCCCTTGTAGATCCATTTTCCCTCTTTCAAAAGTTGATTTTTCTGTAGGTGGGGGTTGCAAATCTATTAGGCTGGCTGTGGGTAATGCCCTCTGCTCTTGTATTTCTGCATTAACTGCATACAACACTAAAAAACACTATCAGGAGGTTGAGAGATTTTTTTTATTATTACCATCATTTAAAAGGATCTCATTACATACGATACCTATGCCTTTTTTCACTAATAAGAGTACCTGTGCATATAAAAAATTTAGAAAAAAGATGGGCAAAACCTTTCTCACTACGATTTACTGTAGAACTTCTTCTGACTTTTTCCGCCCTTTTCCCTTTCTGAAGGCAGAAAATAAGTACAAGAACTGTAAGAAGTATGCCTATAATAGGTCCAGTGCTTAACTTCTTTCCATTTGTTCTATTCATGATGGCATGCCAGGCCCGTGTGTGTACATGGGGAAGGAGGGGTAGTGTATGGTGGTGGGGATGGTGCAGGGCCATTATCAAATGAATTTCCATCATATCTGTTTCATTTAAAGAGTCAAATAATGCATATGATAATGTAAACACTAGCATAACAGTTTACATGAAAGCTGGAATGGAAAGAAGCTCATTTCGTATCCATCCACTGAAACAGTTGTTTGAAAAGTTTCAGTGATAAAGATAAAGGAATAAGATGACCACCACAGATCACGATTGACATCGTACATGAGAATTTTCAACTTACAAATCAGTCAAACGAAGACCAACCATAGAATTTAAAGAACCTTTTAACTGAACAATCTGCACATGACATCCAGAAATGAATGAACTATTACAGTTCCAGGCATATTTATGCAATAATTTACTAACAATTGATGAAAATAAATTTAGCTTTACATCGGAGAAGTCTGCTTTATAAACACGACCTAAAGAACCTTCACCATTTATATTGTCTTGAGAGAGACCGTTTGTTACCATTTGAAGATTTGCAGTAGTGTAGGAACTACTGGTTTTAGGAGATTCCACTCCCTTGAGGATCCATTTTTTCCTGTTTCAAAAGTTGAGTTTTCTGCTGGTGGGTAATTCCCTCTGCTTTTGCATTTCTGTATTAACTGCATACAACATTAAAAAACACTATCGGGAGGTTGAGAACTTTTTCTTATTAAACCATCTTTTAAAGGATCTCATTACATACGATACTTGACTAGGTATATAATAGTTTGTTTCCAGATTTATCTAGTAATATAATCAAACTTAAACATCAGTCAAGGAAGACCATGATACATGAGATAACCACCACAGATCACAATGAACATGGTACATGAGAATTCAAACTTACACATCAGTAAAAGGGAAACCAGCTAGGGATTTTAAAGAACCTGTTAATTGATTTTTCTGAACATGACATCCAGAAATGAAAGTATTATTACAGTTCAGGACATATTTATACAATAATTTACTAACAAGTAATGAGTAGTTTCAAGAAAGAGGCTTACAATGTGGGAATGCTTGACACAATGAACTCAGGGAGTTTGGTAGATCTCCTGTTCGGTTATTTATAAGAGAGATCCCTGCAGCAAAGTATTCATCATCACCAAAAATGACACCAAATAAAATGGTTAAGGCCCCACTAAGACCTCTACAAGTAGGTTGACCTGATTGGGACAGAAAATGTAATTAGGTTTTACAAACCTTTTATGGCCTCTTAGTTAAGCCTATTTGACTTGAGACCTTTTGTAGGACCTAAAAGAATGGGTACGGAATACGGAAACTAAAATTAGTACTAAAATGAAACTAAATTTTTTAATAACAAACAAACAAAAATCCCACTCTGACAGTAAAGGCTTAACTGGGGAGGTAATATGAAGGCAAGCCTTACCTCTATCCCACAGGATAAAGAGGATGCTCCCAGGGAGATTCCCGGCTCACATGGGCTGAACATATCATTAGCACTTTAATGATTCTGCTTCCATGGGTTGAGCGGGTCGACTGCAGTTTAAGGGGTTTGGTTACTGCAGATTAGGTTGTTTTTGCTTGAGTGGTAGTTGTTTAAAGTTAGTGGGTCATTATCTCTGTTTTGTAGGAGCAGTATGTGCATGTCTTTTGATTCTTTGACTATTTATTTTTGAAGGCTATGAATGAAACAAATGTTCTTCTGTGTGTTTATGTAAATATTCAATTCTTCTTTACAGCAAAATTACATCTAATTGTCCGTGAGATTCGAGTCTATAATTAGCCAAACTAAGGGCTGAACCAAAATTAACACCATCTAAATACACCCCAAACCAACCTAAAGCATCTAAATACTCCCTGATTCAAGTTTTTGATTTCAAGTTAAGTCATCTACCACTTCCAAGAAGAAAACAGAACATTTATTTTACTTATTCTTTTATGTCTACATTAGTTGCCAGAATCAACATCAGAATTTATGGGCAATCTTGAATGAAAAGTGATACAAAACGATAAACCAAGAGAAGTCGAAACTCTTACCTTAATCGCTGAGTAGTGCACATATCAAAATTGTTACCTTAATCCTTTAGTTGCCAGAATTAACTTCAAAATTAAAGGGCAGTCTCAAATGAAAACAAATGAATAGTTATACAGAACCATTAACCAAGGAAGGGTTGATATTATTACCTCAATGGCTAGTAGCCCACGCACTGAAATTGTTACCTTAATCCTTTATTCATGAGATTCAACATTGGAAATTAAGGTCAGTCTCGAATGAAAACATATGAGAGTTAAACAGAACACTAAAGCAAGGGAGGATCGAGATTGTTACCTTAATCACTTAGTATCTCAGTGGTTGAAACTGTTACCTTCATTACTTAGTTACAGAATCAAGATCAGCATTCAATAGTGATCTAGAATTAATAAAATGACAGTCATACTGTGAAAAATAAACAAAGAGAACCTACAGATCGAAATTGTTTCCCATGGCCAAATTAAGGACAACCTCGAATGAAAACGAATGAAAACTTATACAAGGGTCAAAACATTTACCTTAATTGCTAACGATGGATTACTGCCTCCAATATGTTACGAGAAATCCTATACATTGATCAAAAGAATCAGCTCTAATTAGAAAAACAGTAAGCATGAATCTACACAATAGGATTGCGGTAACACCCTAAATTCATTATTACTTTGATCAAGTGTAATCGTGAATTGGCCTTGCGTGCGCGTCCTAGCTGTCCACCTATCACATATGTTAGCGACTTTGCTATGCTCATTATGAAGACCAAACGATAACATATGGAATGAAAGAATCCTGATATATAGAAACAAAATCCTAACCATTTTATCTACCCATTCCTCACATGATATACAGAGGCTTAGCAAATCGAATGATGACAAGATTTTACACGCAACGAAATTTAACGAATAACCCGAGATACAGAAATCACCACCCAGTTTAATCGTTGGGTACTCCGAAACTCGAATCGCGATACAGATAACACCACGCAATCCAAATTAAGGCTCCAAAGATCACCTCCTAACACAGCCACGAATTAGGATAGCAATGGATTAATAATTATCTCAAGAACAGAGACAATACAAACTTACACAAATTCACCACCCACATTAAACATAGTTCCGGTACATATAAAGGAGTTCTATCCTATCCCACGTTCTAGCTAAACACTAAACAAAACCACTAAGTACTACTCTCATAGCTGAGAATACAAGTGAACAAAGCACACAAACATAACCTACCATTAACACATGATAATTTAAGATAAAAGAAAGTGCATGAAAATAGAATGAGGTGGTGAATGTGGGTCTTTAAGCTTGACTCCGTCATCCATTTTCCAAATATCCCAAGAGACCCACGAATGGATCTAAGGGTACGGGTTTGACCCGCTCGCCCGACCCGTTAGCTTCATTTGACCCGTTTTTAACAATCTTATTTGTTTGAAGTGCAATGACTATGGATTTTATATTCATAACGGTTGGGCATGGGGTGCTACGGCTATCATCCTCCCTTTCTTTGAAGAAGTTTGACTTCAAACTTGAATAATCAGCATTGAATCCAGGCTCTTGGCTGTTGTCGTAGTCCATGCCATTAGCTGCAACTTGATCAACTTTCATGACTACATTTTGGTCTTGGACAATTGCCTGTTTACCGATTTTTCCTAACTCACGATCAACACTAGCGTGGGTTGCTTTTGTGCTATCAAACCCAATCTGCAGAAGATAATTAGTAGTAATCAAGGTACGACGTTCAGGGGCAGGTCGGTAGAACATAGGTAGCAACGTTATCTTTCTCCCGTCTTTGTCAAAGGAGTAGGTATTTTTGTACCCGTCGTGAGAAACTTGGCGATCAAATAGCCAAGGACGACCTAACAACACGTGACATGCGTCCATGGGAAGTATGTCACACCAGATTTCATCTTTGTATTCCTGCCCAATAGTAAATGATAGTAGCACTCGATTGGTTACACGAATACCTTTCTCTTGATTCAGCCACTGGATATGATATGGAGAAGGGTGAAGATCAATTGGTAGACTTAACTTAGCAACCATAGATTGAGATGCAATGTTGGTGCAGCTCCCACTGTCAACAACCAGTGAGCACATCTTGTCTCGTATGGTACAACGAGTACGAAACAAAGCCTCTCGTTGAGTGAGTTCTACATGAGTTGAATTCCCGTTTAGCGCTCGTTGCTGCACTAAACAGTCCCTATCATCAGGGCCGACCATTACTTCTTCATTGGTTGGCTGTGGAAGTATTTCTTCATCAAACTTGGGTCCTGTTACGACTTCATATTCAGCAATAGTAATAACTCTTTTGTTGGGACATTCTGAAGCAATGTGACCCAATCCTTGACATCGAAAACAACGTCGGGAATTCCGGGTTGTAGTCCCTGATCCTTCAGGTACATCTACAGCTTTGATTGTGGTCGGGGACAAAGAAGTTGGTACTGGAGCAGGAGTGGAAGCCATTGTTTTCACTTTGATTGGCTCAATTTTATTGCTTTCTGTTGTGACTCAACTTTATGAGTCAACAATCGCATTTCAGCCAAGGAGGAGTAGGGTTGTAACTCCACAATGTTAGCAATCTTTGGTTCCATACAACCGAGAAAGCGAACCAACGTTTGTCGGTCGTCTTCATTAATGTCACACTTCATGATAAGGTGTTCAAACTCTTGAGAATACTCCTCAATGGTTCTTGTCCCTTGCTTGATAAAATGCAGTTTAGAAAAGCTCACTTGAAGGTAATACTCGGGCATAAATTTTGACTTCAATAACTTCTTCATTTTACTCCAAGATCGTACTTTGTCTTTTCCCTGTTTTTCACGCTTCGAACAAATATTTGCCCACCACGTGGAGGCATACTTCCTTAATTTTAATGCCACAATCTTAACCTTCTTCTCTTCTGGTGTTTATCAAGCAGACCCTTTCAACCGTGCGCAGCCAGTCTACGAACTCATCCGGATCCAAACGACCATCATACTCCGGGATGTCTACTTTCATGTCACTGTTGCGGCCCCGATCCTGGTTACGGCGACCATAAGGGTTGTAATCACCGGTTTCGGAGTAACCATCTTCATCATCGTCATTGTTTCGGTAACAGGGTTGGGTCTGATCGTAATCTCGCCGCTGGTGCATGGCGATAGTCAGGTCATGTAGTTGATCTTGAAGTTCTTTAACCTGCTGTTCTAAATTTCTCTTCTCGACAGCCATGGTGAAAATTGTAAACTGAAATTGGGTGAATCACGTAGGAGTTGAATTTTGCTCTGATACCAAATGATATACAGAGGCTTAGCAACTCGAATGATGAGAAGATTTTACACGCAACGAAATTTAACGAATAACCCGAGATACAGAAATCACCACCCGGTTTAATCGTTGGGCACTCCGAAACTCGAATCGCGATACAGATAACACCACGCAATCCAAATTAAGGCTCCAAAGATCACCTCCTAACACAACCACGAATTAGGATAGCAATGGATTAATAATTATCTCAAGAACAGAGACAATACAAACTTACACAAATTCACCACCCACATTAAACATAGTTCCGGTACATATAAAGGAGTTCTATCCTATCCCACGTTCAAGCTAAACACTAAACAAAACCACTAAGTACTACTCTCATAGCTGAGAATACAAGTGAACAAAGCACACAAACATAACCTACCATTAACACATGATAATTTAAGATAAAAGAAAGTGCATGAAAATAGAATGAGGTGGTGAACGTGGGTCTTTAAGCTTGACTCCGTCATCCAGTTTCCAAATATCCCAAGAGACCCACGAATGGATCTAAGGGTACGGGTTTGACCCGCTCGCCCGACCCGTTAGCTTCATTTGACCCGTTTTTAACAATCTTATTTGTTTGAAGTGCAATGACTATGGATCTTATATTCATAACGGTTGGGCATGGGGTGCTACGGCTATCATTATGCCTAGCTGTTTCTATTGAAAGAAGCCTGTGCATAATTAAAAAATCAACAGCCAACTATTGCTTCTAATATCTCACCAAAGAATTGCATGATGTCTATAAAAGAACACATGAATATGTGCATAGAAACTAAAACCCCAATTTGATTTTCCCCTTAAAAACTACACTTTTGATGCGTTCAATAGAAAAAGCGATCCATGATCACCATTAAGCCTATCTACAGCAGCTTAATATTTAGCATTTAAACCCGAAAGATGGCATGTCCAAAAATATATTGTCACCCTAGAAATCAAGAAATTCCAACATGAAACTAAAAAAGTAACTTGCAAAGAAGACCTTCTCTAACACTAAATAAGAAAAGACATGACATCTAATCGATCATATAAATTAAACCTAACATTATAAATTACTCAAAGCGCATGGACTTTATACAACCAAGAACATTTACAACCACCAAACTCATGAAACAAAAGCCGACAAGACGACAACACTATCATCAGCTACCATATTAACAAATACGCTTAACATCAAGACTTAAATATCCATATGCCGGTTAGAAAAAAAACATCAGTTCTAACTTGAATGCCTTCTATATTCTTTTTCAAGTAGCTTATCAATGAATAAAACGGCCTTAAAGTAAAAACTAACCAGATGATAACCACGTGGCAAGCTGCATATCGTCTGAAACACATTGGTAATCCCTCAACCAGGTTCAGATAGTTTGGCATCTGCGTTACAATTGAAAAAGGATCGGGTTCAGAAAAGAAAAAAGATTGAAATAACTCTTGAAGTAACAATTCTGAATATATTAACAGTTTGCTGAAAACAAGCATTCCTCACCTCCCCACATAATAAAAGGGAACAAAAGAACCATCATTTAATGCCCATATAAGTGGCAGCTGATTATGAACGACCCCTCATTATCATGAATATAATCCATGACCTAAAATGGATAAATCACATCAATAAGCATGAATCAAATACTCATAACAGCATTTAAATGAATAAGAAAACCTTAAATACTCATAAAAGGAATATGATTGGTACCATTGAAAAAGGAATACTCATTGGTAATCCCTCAACCAGGTTCAGATAGTTTGGCATCTGCATTACAATTGAAAAAGGATCGGGTTCAGAAAAGAAAAAAGATTGAAATAACTCTTGAAGTAACAATTCTGAATATATTAACAGTTTGCTGAAAACAAGCATTCCTCACCTCCCCACATAATAAAAGGGAACAAAAGAACCATCATTTAATGCCCATATAAGTGGCAGCTGATTATGAACGACCCCTCATTATCATGAATATAATCCATGACCTAAAATGGATAAATTACATCAATAAGCATGAATCAAATACTCATAACAGCCTTTAAATGAATAAGAAAACCTTAAATACTCATAAAAGGAATTTGATTGGTACCATTTTTTTGGATCATTGTCACAAAAATCTTCAAGGCAAATGCTGCAATAAGTCAGATGACTCTCGTTCTTTCATCTTCCATTTTTTGGAACCAAAATAACACAAAATTCATAAACTGGACATTAAAAGGCGAGGAACTAACATCAAAATTAACCTTACCTGAATCGTATAACAAATTCTTGAAGCAGATTTTTCTGTGTAAGTATGAAGGACTTTGCAGTAGATCTAGCAGGTGGTTCAGGAATTATGAAGGACTTTTGGGGACCCAAGCTAGTGCTTTTTTCAAATGAAGGGAGCTGGCCCGGGCTGCAGCTAGGGCCAATAAGGTATCCACATGCTGATATTACAAACATCAGACCAAAGGTTATGATAGGAACCAAACAAGTTTATGTTGTAGCTAGAATCACAAAGGTTATGATAGGAACTGTGAATTCAAAACTGTTAATCAAAGAAGTAATCACTACCTGCCAATTCAAATTTATAGCCCTTATTAATGTGTATGCAATTGATTATTTTACATTAAGATGCAGATGATTGCAAACCTGAAAGAGAGGTTTAATGAGTGGATGGTTTTGATTCAAGGCAGCTCACTTGGTTCTGGTTCTATACTTTTGTTGCATCAATATCTGCATAAAGAACATAGGTACATCAAAACATTGACATAAGTCCAAAGAAAATATTGATAATCTGTTAACCTTTAACTAAAGAAGTAAGTTATCAAATAATGAGACGCCGTGTTTGAGGTGGTTGAGAAGTGGAGAGTGTGAGATCAACACTAACTGGTGCTGCTAGGTTGTCACCCTGAGCAATTAGCTCAAACATTTGTGGGACAATGGCTGTTTCTTCCCCTGAGAAGCCAACGGTTGGCTTCTTCAAGATTTTGAAAATGCCGGGAATCATTTGTCCCAATTTAAGAATATTACATGTCCCCCTTAACTGTGAGCCCAATTCACAGTTGAGAATGTGTTGAACATATCTAGGGAACATGTAATACTCTAAGGAGTCCAAGTTAGCAAACAAATTTGTGTCAACAAATTGAGAGTACCTGAACTTGACTCCCTGTACCATTCCATGGACTATGAAGGAGAGGTCTTCTGGAACTTGATCCCATCCTCCATGTTTGTTAGATAAACTGTGTATGATGACATGGAGGAGGTATTTCCACTGGGATGAGACCTTCCCCTTCCTAAAGGTTTTGACTGAGAAGTCACCTTCATAGCCCATCTGCCGGAAGGAATGGTTGACAGCATCTTTTGGGAAGGACAGTTCACCTGCTTCATCATCCAGCTGCAAATGGGTGTTAATGATGGCCGGAGTGATAAAAACAGTCCTCCCCTGCACTGTAGCAGACAGTGCCCTCTCTCCATCCATGGTGACCTCTTGACAGGTCTGCCAGAATTCAAGCAACTGATTCTTATTGAGAGGAGGATCGATTGTAAGGGAGGTGAGGTAGTGAGACGAAGAAAGATACCTACACACGTCGGAGAAACTTGGATCCTTCTCAGAGTGCAACACGGCAACTTGATTACGTTGCCTGTGTAGGTGCATGGAGAAGTTTGGGTCGTTTCTACGATCGATGTTGGCCATTTAGGTGAAGCTTATCAGTGAAGAAAGGAAGAAGAAGGTGAATTTTGGAAGAATTTAGGTTAAAGATTTGTGAGAGTAGAGAAATGAAGTGGAACCGTTGAGAAGATATATGCTATGGATTTGAGTCAAAGTTAAGACAAAAAGATAAACTCTGAAATCCGCAAGTGGGTCCCACTTCTGAAAAAACGCCCAAAAAGTTAGTTTTCTTGAACGTTGCAAATCTTCCGAAGGTATTTTTGCTTCGGAAGCTTTTCAGCAAAGCTTCCGAAGGCAATTTTGCTTCGGAAGATATTTCAAAGAGGTGAAAATTTGGCTTCGGAAGAAATATACTTAAAGAAATTTCTTCCGACATATATTTTGCCTCGAAAGAACTAAGTCTGAGAAAATTATTATCCTTAGATAATAAATCTTCCGAGACTTAATTGCGTTCGGAAGACATTTGTTCTTTGAATGCATTTAAGTACTTATAAGCATATTTAAGCTTCGAAAGATATTCCAAGAATTTCTTTCGAAGGTAAATCTCTAATAAGTAGTTAAATGATTTAAAGACATAAATTACTTCCGAAGGCAATTTGAGTTCTGCTGAGACAAAATAATAAATTTTCACAAATCTAAGGAATATCATTCGAAATTTTAATTTACTTCCAAAGAGAACTGGGCTTATGAGGGTTATCTAATAAACAACTTAGGACACACAATTTTAAGAAATAAAGTTGATTAATTGTTTAAAAAAAATCTATTCAAAGTTAATCATCCCAATAGCTGATAAAAGATATTTAAATCTCTGTTCATCAAAGGCTTTGGTGAACAGATCAGCATATTGTTCATTTGTGTTAACTTTGATTAGTTTGATTAATCCTTTTTCAAAATTATCTCTAATTAGATGATACCTGATGTTGATGTGCTTGGTCCTTAAGTGCTACACCGGATTCTCTGTAATAGAGATGGCACTGTTGTTGTCTATATGGATAGGAGTCTCCTTGAAATTAAACCCATAGTCTAGCATCTGATTCTGAATCCACAGCACTTGAGCACAGCAGCTTGCAGTAACAATGTATTCAGCTTCAGCAGTTGATGCAGACACAAAGGATTGCTTCTTGCATTGCCAAGAGACTATCCTTCCACCAAGGAATTGACATCCCCCAGATGTAGACTTTGCAGTCATGTTGCAGCCACCATAGTCACTATCTGTATAAGCATACAGATTAAAGTCTGAATTCTTTGGATACCAAAGGCCAAGTTTAGGGGCACCTTTGAGGTATCTGAGAATTCTTTTGACAGTAACTAGGTGTGAAATCTTGGGGTTGGCTTGATATCTTGCACATATACATGTGACAAACATAATATCAGGCCGGCTAGCAGTAAGGTACATAAGAGACCCAATCATAGCCCTGTAGAGATGTTCATCAACACACTCCCCCTCAAGATCAGGACCAAGGGAGTGGTTTCTGGCTATGGGTGTCTTTGTAATCTTACAATCAGTCATCTTAAATCTTGTAAGTATGTCTTGTACATACTTTGACTGACTAATGAAGATGCCATTTTCAACCTGCTTCACTTGAATTCCTAGAAAGAAGTTGAGTTCCCCCATGACACTCATTTCAAATCTATTATTCATCAGCATCTCAAAGTCTTTGCAGAGGTTTCAATTAGTTGAACCAAAGATAATGTCATCTACACATATCTGAACTAGCATTATGTCATTTCTTGTTTTTTTGATGAAGAGAGTCCTATCAATAGTACCTTTTTTGTATTCATGTTGACAAAGATACTTTGATAGTGTCTCATACCACTTTCTTGGAGCTTGATGCAGTCCATATAGAGCTTTATCAAGCTTGCAGACATAATCAGGATGATCTGGGTTTGCAAAGCCAGGTGGTTGTTTGACATAAACTTCTTCATTTATCACCCCATAAAGAAAGGCACACTTTACATCAAGCTGGTAGACCTTGAAATCCTTGAAAATGAAGCATAAGCCAGGAATATTCTTACAGCTTCAAGTCTTGCTACAGGAGCAAAGACATCTGTGTAATCAATTCCTTCTTCTTGTGTGTACCCCTGGACAACTAGTTTAGCCTTGTTCTTGATGACAATTCCTTTATCATCCTTCTTGTTTCTAAAAACCCATTTGGTTCCTATGACAGTCTTCCCTTAAGGAAGAGGACATAGGTTCCAAACCTTCTGTCTTCTGATTTGAAGTAGCTCTTCTTGCATAGCTTCAACCCAGTTTCCATCCTTCAAAGCCTCATCAACTTTCTTCGGCTCAATCTGGGACAAGAAACAAGAGTGCAGACAAACATTTTGATCATGGGTTTGTCATCTTGTTCTCACCACAGTCTCAACATTTCCAATGATATTTATGGTGGGTTGTGACTTGTGGATCCTTAGTTGAGGGATCACAGCAAGTTGGTTAGACAGATCTAGATTGGAGAAATTTAGATCTAGCAATGGAGTGTCACCCACCACATCAGCACATTTATCAAGTGAGACTTGATCCATTGAATGTGTGACATCATTTATGTTGTCCTCTATGGAGTGGTTATCAGCATCAATAAATTCTTGATCACTATCACCACCTCCATTTCCTCCTGTATTTGAAGCTCCTTCTCCTGAGTTTTGAACCTTTGAGCTGGAATTTGAAGGTACCTCAGATGTATCAGCTGAATTTGTCATGTTTGTGCTGATAGGATCTTCATTTGCAGGGTTAGTCACCAAAGGAGCTGAAGTCATAATCTTGCTTGGTTTTCTCAGCTCAAATCTTGGGTCAGGATCTCCTGTTGATATATTATTTGTAGATCCTGAAACATTCTCACAAGACTTGTTAAACCAGTTGGTAAGTAAATCAAGATCAAATAGCCAATCCGGACTAAAACCTTTCACACTTGGATTGTGCTCATTGAAGGTCACATTGGTTGACTCCTCAACTACTCTAGTTCTGAAATTGTATACTCTATAAACCTTAGCTTGGGAAAAGTATCCAATAAAGTGTCTATCATCTGACTTCTCATCAAATTTGGCTACTTGATCTTTGGTATTCAAGATGGTGCAAGGACATCCAAATGACCTGAGGAAACCAATAAATGGTCTCCTTTTGTGCCACAGCTTATAAGGAGTCTTACCATGAGTCTTAACCACTAAAACTCTATTCTACACATAGCAGGCTGTGTTAACTTGTAATACCCTTTTCATCACAAAATGTATCAATGATTTGGTTCTTAAATTTTGTTCCTTGATCACATCTTATGGTTTTGACCTTGTAATCAGATTGATTCTCAATTTTCAAAATGAAATTCTTCAAGATCTCAGGGGTCTCATCCTTAGTTCTAAGGAAAAAGACCCAAGTGAATCTTGTAAAATCATCTGTGATCACTAAGCAGTAAGAGGTCCTTCCTAAACTCATTACACTGGTAGGGCCAAACAAATCCTTATGTAATAGGTGTAGGGGAGTAGTGATGGAGTTCATTTCCTTTGGTTTGTGAGACACTTTGTGTTGCTTCCCTTTCAGGCATGCAACACAATGGTCATCACTTGTAAACTCTTTCTTTGGCATTCCAGTTACCAAATCATTTTTAATCAATTTATCCATGTTCTTAAAGTTTACATGGCATATTTTTTTATGCCAAAGGAATGACTCATCACTATTTGCTTTAGACAGAAAGCAAGAAACTTCTCCTGAGGGAGATGTTTCATGTAAATCCATCTTGTATATGTTCCCTCTCCTAGGGGTTCTAAGCAGGATATGCTCTTAAGGAATGACTACCCCGGGCTTGAGAACAATGCACTCATGCTTAGTGAAGAGCATATGGTGTTTCTGATCACAAAATTGGAATACACTCAGAAGATTGTATCCAAGCTCTTTGACAAAGTTTACCTTTTCAATGCTGATCTTACCATTTGTGACTCTGCCCCTTCCAAAAATGTAACCACCAGAATCCCCTCCAAAAGCAACTGGTCCTCCATCAAATTTCTCAAAATTTTGAAACAAAGAACCATCGCCAGTCATGTGCCTAGAATAGCCACTATCAATAAATCAAACGTTCTTCTTAGTCTTTAGCTGTTCCTGCACAAAAAGAGGTGATTAGTTACACTTAGAGACCCAATCCTCATTGGTCTTGGGCTTATTAAAATGAGTTGAAGACAATATAACAGTAAGTGATTCTATATTCAAGCTTTGAGGATCATTTGCTATTATTGATGAAGAACTTTTAGTTACATGGTCTTCCTTCATCTTTCACACCACATTTGGAAGATTGGGCCTGACCTTCAAAGCTTCAGAAGTTTTGACAACTTCGAAAGTCTTGGAGACTAGACCTTCTGAAGATCTTGCTTTCACTGCTGCAAGCTTCAGTACTTCAGAAGCATTCCTTTCTTTTGAGACCAACTTTTCTTCCGAAGGCAATTTTTCACTTGTCTTCTTCTTCATTTTGGAGCTTTCGAAGAAAACAGATTTTCCTTCAAAGCTGTTTGTTCCTTCTTCTTCTCAGAAATGTTCTTCTTGGTCATGTGGATGGTACTTTTGGGATTGTACTTGCAATCCTTAGCCAGATGAGAAGTACTACCACACATGACCCAGTTGAGTTCCTTCCTTCTGAGTGTCTTTTGAGAGCAAGACTGAGTTTGATTACTTTCTTTCTCCACCTTCATCTTTGCAGATGATGCAACAAGTTTCTTAGGGAGAGACTTGCTTTTGGAGCTGGATGGTTCAGGCTGTGTAGCAGTGGTACACAGCTGGTCAGTCTTCTTCTTCTTGCTAGAATGATTTGGAACTAAACTAGAACTCCTGATACTAGAGTTCATAGTTGAGTCTTCAGTCTTTACCACTTCAAAACCTGCAGAAATAAACACTTGTTTCTGCTTTGAGTCAAAAGTGGCCTTGATTTCTTGAGCCTTCTTTGATCTTCTCTTAGCTCTTCTAATCAAGTTTTTCTCTTTGACTTGGTCATTCCAGACTCTTTCTTCTCCTCAAGAGAATAGGGACCCTTCTTAGGATGACCTCCTTCACTCTTCTCTGAGTCATCCTTCACTATCTCCTCTTCATCCTCTTCAACAATAGGGTCTATGAGGGGAAGCTCCTCTTCACAAGTTCCATACTTTAGAGATCTTACAGACAATAGAGTGTGTGGAGGAGCTATCTTAGTAGATCTCAGTCCCTGCTTATTCTGATAACAAACTTTTGCATGTAGGGATGAGGATATTATGTTCTAGAAGATCTATTTTTCAAGAACACATTTTTCTGCCCTGGCTTTGCTGATCACAAGCTCAGCCTGGCATTCAGTTAATTTAGAGATGAGATCTTTGATTTGAGTCCTGTAGTTTATATGCTCATGCTTAAGAGTTGAAATAGTTTTCTCTAGATCTTCTATCATAAGTTTATAATTATTTTCAGCTCTTTTAAAGTCAGCTTTTAAGATATTTAACGACTCAAGGTCAGATCTCATCTCTAAGTTATAGGACCTGTATCTATTAACTTTAGCAATGCATTTAGCAGTACAAAGATGTTCCAATATCTTGGCTTCATCATGATCTTCGATTAATGCTTGGTTTGGAGAAGCATCCTCAACCTGAAAGCTCCAGTCAAAGCCTCCTTCTTCAACAGCAACTGCAGCTTGCTGTTTTGGCTTCTCATTCTAGTGACCTCCCTCAGTGTAGTTTGGCCTGGATTGTGCTTGGCCACCATTTGACTTTGGTGCCTTGCAATCCCTGGCAAAGCTTCCTATTTGGTTACAGTTATAACACTTTACCTTGCTTTTGTCCAGCCTAAACTTTCCACTGCCTGCATTGCTGGGAAACCTTCTCTCAGTCCTCTTGTAGAACTTCTGGGCTTTATGAGTGAGTAGAGCCATCTGCTGGACAATTTCCATATATTCCAGATTATCTGGATGGATACAATCCAGGTCTTCAAAGGTGAAGAGAAAGTTGCCTAAACTTTCATCAGAAGACACAAAGGCTTGTGAAGAACTTGTCTCCTGGAATGGGCTTCCAGGGATGTAGCCTTCCCTTGGTGTCTCCGAAAAAGTGATGAAAGGACCCTTTTGTGATTTGTCCGGGTAGCAGATGTGATGGTGCTGTGGTTCTCTGCAATCCCTTGCAACCACATGAAGAGCTGAACTCTGATGAGTGTTGGAGTTACCAGATGAGTTTTTCATGTTCATCTCTATCTGGTATCCACTGAGTATTCCATATAACTCAGTGAGAGTAAGAGTCTTGAGGTTTTCAGTCTTTTTAATGACCACACAGTAGTGTGTCCATTGTCTGGGAAGAGAGGACATGAACTTCCTAACAATATCTCTATTCTTAATGGTTACTCCAACATCAGCTAGAGTATCCACAATCTCAACGTACCTAAAGTATTGTTGAGTCATGGTTTCACCTGTCTTGAAGGTGAAATTTTCAAACTGCTGCTTCAAAAGGTCTTTCTTGTTTTCTTTGGCTTCATTGGACCCCTCAATCCCACAGCTGTTTGGCGGTCTTGCACTTCTTGAAACCTCTGTAGATGGAGTTAGGAAGAACAGTTTAAAAGGCTGTCATAGCTTTCTGATTAATATCAATTTTCTTCCAATCTTCTTCAGAAAAATCATCCATTTTCTTTGGTATCATACCACCACCAGCAGCTGAAGTGGTGCATGGTACATAAGGTCCATTGACAACAGACTCCCACATCCTGAAATCTTGAGACTTGATGAAGCCTTCCATTTTTTGGCACCAAGTATCAAAATCCTAAGGAATGATCAGTGGGGACTTTGTCACAGTTCCAGTTTTCATATCAGCCTTTGAGATAGCTGTCATTTGAAAAGTGAAGTGAAGTGTGAAACAAAGAGGATTTAAGATGGTAAGATCTTACAATCAAGAGCCTGGAATGCTCTGATACCAATTGCAGGATCGGTAAGGGTACTTAAGTTTGCAATTAGCTTCACAAGAGGAGTGATCTTAGATCACTTAACCACTCAAATAGGAAACTGGTAACTTTATTAATGATACAAAGCAACACAAGTAATATCAAAGAGACAGAACTATAAGAACAAGAACAAAGTCACAAGAACACAAGATTAAGTTTTCAAGGAAGTTGTATATTGATTCTCTAGTTTTATTACAAGTGTTTGCAAGTATATCTAATTACAAGAACCAGAGACTATTTATACTATAACCTACAACCGTCAATATACAAAAAGTTCAAAACTTTTTGAAAAAAGTGTTCAGCATTAAACCCAACCAACTTGCTTCGAGTAGCATAAATTTTTTTACCTATTTTGAACCAGCCACGTTTAACCAATTTCCCTACTCTCTCATATTGCCAATTTGCACACCTCTAAATCTTAGCTAATGATAGTTATGCAGAATGATAAACCAAGGCATGATGGAAACAATTACCTTAATCGTTAAGTAGCCCAAGGAAAGAAATTGTTACCTTGATTAATTATTTAGTTGTGAGAATCAGGATCAGATTTTGAAGCTACGCAAAACGATAACTTAAGGATTACAAGAATCAAAGAAACTGTTACCGTAATCCTTAATCACATCTAAATTTCACCAAAATCAAGTATCAAGACTAAAATTTAAGGGCATTCTCAATAAAAAAAATGAGCAGTTAAAAAACAGAATGATAAACCAAGTTAGGGATAAATTTTTTACCTTAATCACTGTGTGGCTCACAGATCTAGATTGTTACCTTAATCCTGTAGTCACTAGAATCAAGATCAAGATTTCAAGTGAAAGAAAACAAATAAATGGTTATCTAGAACGATAAACCTAGAGAGGGTTGAAAGTGTTACCGTCATTGCTGAGTAGACCACAGATTGAAATTGCTTGCTTTAGTCACTAAAACAATTATCTAACATTGCTGAGTAACCCACAAATTCAAATGGCTTGCTTTAGTCACTAAAACATTATCTAAATTTAAGTGTTTGTTAAATAAATGAAATGCAAAACGATAATCCAAGGGGGGTGTTCAAATTGTTAACTTAATCACTGAGCAACACATGGATCGAAATTAGTAGAATAATCCTTTAATCGGCAAAACCAAAATCTAATTTTAAGGCAACCTCGAATGAAAACAAAAGAACAGTTATACAAAATGAAAAACTAAGGGGGGTCAAAAATGTTATCCTAATCGGTGAGTCCCCAAAGATCGAAATATCAAAACAGTCCCATCAAACAAAGCATAATTACTAGAATGGACAAAAGATGTTTTAGGTCAAAGCCAGCCTTACTAAGTTTCGCCCATACAAGAGGAGCATATTTTTGACTTATATCCCTACATCCGCATAATGTATGAAAACCAGTGATCTTGATGAAAGGAGTCTACTTCATGCAACAACCAAATCAGATAAGTTTTTTTAAGAAAACAAAATTTATAAGTAGAAAAAAATAAAATGTATTATTTCTCATTTGAAGAGTTTACAAAAAGTCCATGAAGAAGGTGTATTTATCCTAGAAATCTAGGAATTGTTTTTCAAAATATATCAGAATTTAAAGTGAATGAAAACAAGAAAAATTATATAGAATGAAAACGAGAAAAATTATATAGAACGAAATCACTAGGAAGGGTCAAAATGTTACCTTCGTTGCTGAGCAGCACATGCTTGAAATTGTTTCCTGTAGTCACCAAAATAAATATCAGAATTTAAGGACAATCAATAATGAAAACAAAGGAAAAGTTATACAGAACCATAAAGTAAGGGAGTGTAAAATCAGTGACCTTAATAGCGCAGTAGCCACAAATCCAAATTGTTTACTTAATCCTTTAGTCAGAATCAAAATCAAAATTTAAGGGTAATATACAGTTGTTCTTCCTGTTTGTGTAAGACCTTCCAGCTAGAGTACTAACTTGAGTTTGTGTAAGACCTTCCAGCATACTCCCATTATGTGTCTAGATGACCACAAAGCATATAGATAATTAAATATTATAAAATTTTAAATGAACTAAAAATGAATAGAATTACCTCATTAGGTACTAACTTGAGTTGAATAATGTAGAAACTACTAGTTATAGGGGATTTCACTCCCTTGTAGATCCATTTTCCCTCTTTCAAAAGTCGATTTTTCTGTAGGTGGGGGTTGCAAATCTATTAGGCTGGCTGTGGGTAATGCCCTCTGCTCTTGCATTTCTGCATTAACTGCATACAACACTAAAAAACACTATCAGGAGGTTGAGAGCTTTTTTTATTATTACCATCATTTAAAAGGATCTCATTACATACGATACCTATGCCTTTTTTCACTAATAAGAGTACCTGTGCATATAAAAAATTTAGAAAAAAGATGGGCAGAACCTTTCTCACTACGATTTACTGTAGAACTTCTTCTGACTTTTTCCGCCCTTTTCCCTTTCTGAAGGCAGAAAAGAAGTACAAGAACTGTAAGAAGTATGCCTATAATAGGTCCAGTGCTTAACTTCTTTCCATTTGTTCTATTCATGATGGCATGCCAGGCCCGTGTGTGTACATGGGGAAGGAGGGGTAGTGTATGGTGGTGGGGATGGTGCAGGGCCATTATCAAACGAATTTCCATCATATCTGTTTCATTTAAAGAGTCAAATAATGCATATGATAATGTAAACACTAGCATAACAGTTTACATGAAAGCTGGAATGGAAAGAAGCTCATTTCGTATCCATCCACTGAAACAGTTGTTTGAAAAGTTTCAGTGATAAAGATAAAGGAATAAGATGACCACCACAGATCACGATTGACATCGTACATGAGAATTTTCAACTTACAAATCAGTCAAACGAAGACCAACCATAGAATTTAAAGAACCTTTTAACTGAACAATCTGCACATGACATCCAGAAATGAATGAACTATTACAGTTCCAGGCATATTTATGCAATAATTTACTAACAATTGATGAAAATAAATTTAGCTTTACATCGGAGAAGTCTGCTTTATAAACACGACCTAAAGAACCTTCACCATTTATATTGTCTTGAGAGAGACCGTTTGTTACCATTTGAAGATTTGCAATAGTGTAGGAACTACTGGTTTTAGGAGATTCCACTCCCTTGAGGATCCATTTTTTCCTGTTTCAAAAGTTGAGTTTTCTGCTGGTGGGTAATTCCCTCTGCTTTTGCATTTCTGCATTAACTGCATACAACATTAAAAAACACTATCGGGAGGTTGAGAACTTTTTCTTATTAAACCATCTTTTAAAGGATCTCATTACATACGATACTTGACTAGGTATATAATAGTTTGTTTCCAGATTTATCTAGTAATATAATCAAACTTAAACATCAGTCAAGGAAGACCATGATACATGAGATAACCACCACAGATCACAATGAACATGGTACATGAGAATTCAAACTTACACATCAGTAAAAGGGAAACCAGCTAGGGATTTTAAAGAACCTGTTAATTGATTTTTCTGAACATGACATCCAGAAATGAAAGTATTATTACAGTTCAGGACATATTTATACAATAATTTACTAACAAGTAATGAGTAGTTTCAAGAAAGAGGCTTACAATGTGGGAATGCTTGACACAATGAACTCAGGGAGTTTGGTAGATCTCCTGTTCGGTTATTTATAAGAGAGATCCCTGTAGCAAAGTATTCATCATCACCAAAAATGACACCAAATAAAATGGTTAAGGCCCCACTAAGACCTCTGCAAGTAGGTTGACCTGATTGGGACAGAAAATGTAATTAGGTTTTACAAACCTTTTATGGCCTCTTAGTTAAGCCTATTTGACTTGAGACCTTTTGTAGGACCTAAAAGAATGGGTACGGAATACGGAAACTAAACTTAGTACTAAAATGAAACTAAATTTTTTAATAACAAACAAACAAAAATCCCACTCTGACAGTAAAGGCTTAACTGGGGAGGTAATATGAAGGCAAGCCTTACCTCTATCCCACAGGATAAAGAGGATGCTCCCAGGGAGATTCCCGGCTCACATGGGCTGAACATATCATTAGCACTTTAATGATTCTGCTTCCATGGGTTGAGCGGGTCGACTGCAGTTTAAGGGGTTTGGTTACAGCAGATTAGGTTGTTTTTGCTTGAGTGGTAGTTGTTTAAAGTTAGTGGGTCATTATCTCTGTTTTGTAGGAGCAGTATGTGCATGTCTTTTGATTCTTTGACTATTTATTTTTGAAGGCTATGAATGAAACAAATGTTCTTCTGTGTGTTTATGTAAATATTCAATTCGTCTTTACAGCAAAATTACATCTAATTGTCCGTGAGATTCGAGTCTATAATTAGCCAAACTAAGGGCTGAACCAACATTAACAGCATCTAAATACACCCCAAACCGACCTAAAGCATCTAAATACTCCCTGATTCAAGTTTTTGATTTCAAGTTAAGTCATCTTCCACTTCCAAGAAGAAAACAGAACATTTATTTTACTTATTCTTTTATGTCTACATTAGTAGCCAGAATCAACATCAGAATTTATGGGCAATCTTGAATGAAAAGTGATACAAAACGATAAACCAAGAGAAGTCGAAACTCTTACCTTAATCGCTGAGTAGTGCACATATCAAAATTGTTACCTTAATCCTTTAGTTGCCAGAATTAACTTCAAAATTAAAGGGCAGTCTCAAATGAAAACAAATGAATAGTTATACAGAACCATTAACCAAGGAAGGGTTGATATTATTACCTCAATGGCTAGTAGCCCACGCACTGAAATTGTTACCTTAATCCTTTATTCATGAGATTCAACATTGGAAATTAAGGTCAGTCTCGAATGAAAACATATGAGACTTAAACAGAACACTAAAGCAAGGGAGGATCGAGATTGTTACCTTAATCACTTAGTATCTCAGTGGTTGAAACTGTTACCTTCATTACTTAGTCACAGAATCAAGATCAGCATTCAATAGTAATCTAGAATGAATAAAATGACAGTCGTACTGTGAAAAATAAACAAAGAGAACCTACAGATCGAAATTGTTTCCCATGGCCAAATTAAGGACAACCTCGAATGAAACGAATGAAAACTTATACAAGGGTCAAAACATTTACCTTGATTGCTAACAATGGATTACTGCCTCCAATATGTTACGAGAAATCCTATACTTTGATCAAAAGAATCAGCTCTAATTAGAAAAACAGTAAGCATGAATCTACACAATAGGATTGTGGTAACACCCTAAATTCATTATTACTTTGATCAAGTGTAATCGTGAATTGGCCTTGCGTGCGCGTCCTAGCTGTCCACCTATCACATATGTTAGCGACTTTGCTATGCTCATTATGAAGACCAAACGATAACATATGGAATGAAAGAATCCTGATATATAGAAACAAAATCCTAACCATTTTATCTACCCATTCCTCACATGATATACAGAGGCTTAGAACCTCGAATGATGACAAGATTTTACACGCAACGAAATTTAACGAATAACCTGAGATACATAAATCACCACCCGGTTTAATCGTTGGGTACTCCAAAACTCGAATCGCGATATAGATAACACCACGCAATCCAAATTAAGGCTCCAAAGATCACCTCCTAACACAGCCACGAATTAGGATAGCAATGGATTAACAATTATCTCAAGAACAGAGACAATACAAACTTACACAAATTCACCACCCACATTAAACATAGTTCCGGTACATATAAAGGAGTTCTATCCTATCCCACGTTCTTGCTAAACACTAAACAAAACCACTAAGTACTACTCTCATAGCTGAGAATACAAGTGAACAAAGCACACAAACATAACCTACCATTAACACATGATAACTTAAGATAAAAGAAAGTGCATGAAAATAGAATGAGGTGGTGAACGTGGGTCTTTAAGCTTGACTCCGTCATCCAGTTTCCAAATATCCCAAGAGACCCACGAATGGATCTAAGGGTACGGGTTTGACCTGCTCGCCCGACCCGTTAGCTTCATTTGACCCGTTTTTAACAATCTTATTTGTTTGAAGTGCAATGACTATGGATTTTATATTCATAACGGTTGGGCATGGGGTGCTACGGCTATCATCCTCCCTTTCTTTGAAGAAGTTTGACTTCAAACTTGAATAATCAGCATTGAATCCAGGCTCTTGGCTGTTGTCGTAGTCCATGCCATTAGCTGCAACTTGATCAACTTTCATGACTACATTTTGGTCTTGGACAATTGCCTGTTTACCGATTTTTCCTAACTCACGATCAACACTAGCGTGGGTTGCTTTTGTGCTATCAAACCCAATCTGCAGAAGATAATTAGTAGTAATCAAGGTACGACGTTCAGGGGCAGGTCGGTAGAACATAGGTAGCAACGTTATCTTTCTCCCGTCTTTGTCAAAGGAGTAGGTATTTTTGTACCCGTCGTGAGAAACTTGGCGATCAAATAGCCAAGGACGACCTAACAACACGTGACATGCGTCCATGGGAAGTATGTCACACCAGATTTCATCTTTGTATTCCTGCCCAATAGTAAATGATAGTAGCACTCGATTGGTTACACGAATACCTTTCCCTTGATTCAGCCACTGGATATGATATGGAGAAGGGTGAAGATCAATTGGTAGACTTAACTTAGCAACCATAGATTGAGATGCAATGTTGGTGCAGCTCCCACTGACAACAACCAGTGAGCACATCTTGTCTCGTATGGTACAACAAGTACGAAACAAAGCCTCTCGTTGAGTGAGTTCTACATGAGTTGAATTCCCGTTTAGCGCTCGTTGCAGCACTAAACAGTCCCCATCATCAGGGCCGACCATTACTTCTTCATTGGTTGGCTGTGGAAGTATTTCTTCATCAAACTTGGGTCCTGTTACGACTTCATATTCAGCAATAGTAATAACTCTTTTGTTGGGACATTCTGAAGCAATGTGACCCAATCCTTGACATCGAAAACAACGTCGGGAATTCCGGGTTGTAGTCCCTGATCCTTCAGGTACATCTACAGCTTTGATTGTGGTCGGGGACAAAGAAGTTGGTAGTGGAGCAGGAGTGGAAGCCATTGTTTTCACTTTGATTGGCTCAATTTTATTGCTTTCTGTTGTGACTCAACTTTATGAGCCAACAATCGCATTTCAACCAAGGAGGAGTAGGGTTGTAACTCCACAATGTTAGCAATCTTTGGTTCCATACCACCGAGAAAGCGAACCAACGTTTGCCGGTCGTCTTCATTAATGTCACACTTCATGATAAGGTGTTCAAACTCTTGAGAATACTCCTCATTGGTTCTTGTCCCTTGCTTGATAAAATGCAGTTTAGAAAAGCTCTCTTGAAGGTAATACTCGGGCATAAATTTTGACTTCAATAACTTCTTCATTTTACTCCAAGATCGTACTTTGTCTTATCCCTGTTTTTCACGCTTCGAACAAATATTTGCCCACCACGTGGAGGCATACTTCCTTAATTTTAATGCCACAATCTTAACCTTCTTCTCTTCTGGTGTTTATCAAGCAGACCCTTTCAACCGTGCGCAGCCAGTCTACGAGCTCAGTCGGATCCAAACGACCATCATACTCCGGGATGTCTACTTTCATGTCACTGTTGCGGCTCCGATCTTGGTTACGGCGACCATAAGGGTTGTAATCACCGGTTTCGGAGTAACCATCTTCATCATCATCATTGTTTCGGTAACAGGGTTGGGTCTGATCGTAATCTCGCTGCTGGTGCATGGCGATAGTCAGGTCACGTAGTTGATCTTGAAGTTCTTTAACCTGCTGTTCTAAATTTCTCTTCTCGGCAGCCATGGTGAAAATTGTAAACTGAAATTGGGTGAATCACGTAGGAGTTGAATTTTGCTCTGATACCAAATGATATACAGAGGCTTAGCAACTCGAATGATGACAAGATTTTACATGCAACGAAATTTAACGAATAACCCGAGATATAGAAATCACCACCCGGTTTAATCGTTGGGCACTCCGAAACTCGAATCGTGATACAGATAACACCACGCAATCCAAATTAAGGCTCCAAAGATCACCTCCTAACACAGCCACGAATTAGGATAGCAATGGATTAATAATTATCTCAAGAACAGAGACAATACAAACTTACACAAATTCACCACCCACATTAAACATAGTTCCGGTACATATAAAGGAGTTCTATCCTATCCCACGTTCTTGCTAAACACTAAACAAAACCACTAAGTACTACTCTGATAGCTGAGAATACAAGTGAACAAAGCACACAAACATAACCTACCATTAACACATGATAACTTAAGATAAAAGAAAGTGCATGAAAATAGAATGAGGTGGTGAACGTGGGTCTTTAAGCTTGACTCCGTCATCCAGTTTCCAAATATCCCAAGAGACCCACGAATGGATCTAAGGGTACGGGTTTGACCCGCTCGCCCGACCCGTTAGCTTCATTTGACCCGTTTTTAACAATCTTATTTGTTTGAAGTGCAATGACTATGGATTTTATATTCATAACGGTTGGGCATGGGGTGCTACGGCTATCATCCTCCCTTTCTTTGAAGAAGTTTGACTTCAAACTTGAATAATCAGCATTGAATCCAGGCTCTTGGCTGTTGTCGTAGTCCATGCCATTAGCTGCAACTTGATCAACTTTCATGACTACATTTTGGTCTTGGACAATTGCCTGTTTACCGATTTTTCCTAACTCACGATCAACACTAGCGTGGGTTGCTTTTGTGCTATCAAACCCAATCTGCAGAAGATAATTAGTAGTAATCAAGGTACGACGTTCAGGGGCAGGTCGGTAGAACATAGGTAGCAACGTTATCTTTCTCCCGTCTTTGTCAAAGGAGTAGGTATTTTTGTACCCGTCGTGAGAAACTTGGCGATCAAATAGCCAAGGACGACCTAACAACACGTGACATGCGTCCATGGGAAGTATGTCACACCAGATTTCATCTTTGTATTCCTGCCCAATAGTAAATGATAGTAGCACTCGATTGGTTACACGAATACCTTTCCCTTGATTCAGCCACTGGATATGATATGGAGAAGGGTGAAGATCAATTGGTAGACTTAACTTAGCAACCATAGATTGAGATGCAATGTTGGTGCAGCTCCCACTGTCAACAACCAGTGAGCACATCTTGTCTCGTATGGTACAACAAGTACGAAACAAAGCCTCTCGTTGAGTGAGTTCTACATGAGTTGAATTCCCGTTTAGCGCTCGTTGCAGCACTAAACAGTCCCCATCATCAGGGCTGACCATTACTTCTTCATTGGTTGGCTGTGGAAGTATTTCTTCATCAAACTTGGGTCCTGTTACGACTTCATATTCAGCAATAGTAATAACTCTTTTGTTGGGACATTCTGAAGCAATGTGACCCAATCCTTGACATCGAAAACAACGTCGGGAATTCCGGGTTGTAGTCCCCGATCCTTCAGGTACATCTACAGCTTTGATTGTGGTCGGGGACAAAGAAGTTGGTACTGGAGCAGGAGTGGAAGCCATTGTTTTCACTTTGATTGGCTCAATTTTATTGCTTTCTGTTGTGACTCAACTTTATGAGCCAACAATCGCATTTCAGCCAAGGAGGAGTAGGGTTGTAACTCCACAATGTTAGCAATCTTTGGTTCCATACCACCGAGAAAGCGAACCAACGTTTGCCGGTCGTCTTCATTAATGTCACACTTCATGATAAGGTGTTCAAACTCTTGAGAATACTCCTCAATGGTTCTTGTCCCTTGCTTGATAAAATGCATTTTAGAAAAGCTCTCTTGAAGGTAATACTCGGGCATAAATTTTGACTTCAATAACTTCTTCATTTTACTCCAAGATCGTACTTTGTCTTATCCCTGTTTTTCACGCTTCGAACAAATATTTGCCCACCACGTGGAGGCATACTTCCTTAATTTTAATGCCACAATCTTAACCTTCTTCTGTTCTGGTGTTTATCGCAGACACTTTCAACCGTGCGCAGCCAGTCTACGAGCTCATCCGGATCCAAACGACCATCATACTCCGGGATGTCTACTTTCATGTCACTGTTGCGGCTCCGATCCTGGTTACGGCGACCATAAGGGTTGTAATCACCGGTTTCGGAGTAACCATCTTCATCATCATCATTGTTTCGGTAACAGGGTTGGGTCTCATCGTAATCTCGCCGCTGGTGCATGGCGATAGTCAGGTCACGTAGTTGATCTTGAAGTTCTTTAACCTGCTGTTCTAAATTTCTCTTCTCGGCAGCCATGGTGAAAATTGTAAACTGAAATTGGGTGAATCACGTAGGAGTTGAATTTTGCTCTGATACCAAATGATATACAGAGGCTTAGCAACTCGAATGATGAGAAGATTTTACACGCAACGAAATTTAACGAATAACCCGAGATACAAAAATCACCACCCGGTTTAATCGTTGGGCACTCCGAAACTCGAATCGCGATACAGGTAACACCACGCAATCCAAATTAAGGCTCCAAAGATCACCTCCTAACACAGCCACGAATTAGGATAGCAATGGATTAACAATTATCTCAAGAACAGAGACAATACAAACTTACACAAATTCACCACCCACATTAAACATAGTTCCGGTACATATAAAGGAGTTCTATCCTATCCCACGTTCTTGCTAAACACTAAACAAAACCACTAAGTACTACTCTCATAGCTGAGAATACAAGTGAACAAAGCACACAAACATAACCTACCATTAACACATGATAATTTAAGATAAAAGAAAGTGCATGAAAATAGAATGAGGTGGTGAACGTGGGTCTTTAAGCTTGACTCCGTCATCCAGTTTCCAAATATCCCAAGAGACCCACGAATGGAACTAAGGGTACGGGTTTGACCCGCTCGCCCGACCCGTTAGCTTCATTTGACCCGTTTTTAACAATCTTATTTGTTTGAAGTGCAATGACTATGGATCTTATATTCATAACGGTTGGGCATGGGGTGCTACGGCTATCATTATGCCTAGCTGTTTCTATTGAAAGAAGCCTGTGCACAATTAAAAAATCAACAGCCAACTATTGCTTCTAATATCTTACCAAAGAATTGCATGATGTCTATAAAAGAACACATGAATATGTGCATAGAAACTAAAACCCCAATTTGATTTTCCCCTTAAAAACTACACTTTTGATGCGTTCAATAGAAAAAGCGATCCATGATCACCATTAAGCCTATCTACAGCAGCTTAATATTTAGCATTTAAACCCGAAAGATGGCATGTCCAAAAACATATTGTCACCCTAGAAATCAAGAAATTCCAACATGAAACTAAAAAAGTAACTTGCAAAGAAGACCTTCTCTAACACTAAATAAGAAAAGACATGACATCTAATCGATCATAAAAATTAAACCTAACATTATAAATTACTCAAAGCGCATGGACTTTATACAACCAAGAACGTTTACAACCACCAAACTCATGAAACAAAAGCCGACAAGACGACAACACTATCATCAGCTACCATATTAACAAATACGCTTAACATCAAGACTTAAATATCCATATGCCGATTAGAAAAAAAACATCAGTTCTAACTTGAATGCCTTCTATATTCTTTTTCAAGTAGCTTATCAATGAATAAAACGGTCTTAAAGTAAAAACTAACCAGATGATAACCACGTGGCAAGCTGCATATCGTCTGAAACACATTGGTAATCCCTCAACCAGGTTCAGATAGTTTGGCATCTGCGTTACAATTGAAAAAGGACCGGGTTCAGAAAAGAAAAAAGATTGAAATAACTCTAGAAGTAACAATTCTGAATATATTAACAGTTTGCTGAAAACAAGCATTCCTCACCTCCCCACATAATAAAAGGGAACAAAAGAACCATCATTTAATGCCCATATAAGTGGCAGCTGACTATGAACGACCCCTCATTATCATGAATATAATCCATGACCTAAAATGGATAAATTACATCAATAAGCATGAATCAAATACTCATAACAGCATTTAAATGAATAAGAAAACCTTAAATACTCATAAAAGGAATATGATTGGTACCATTGAAAAAGGAATACTCATTGGTAATCCCTCAACCAGGTTCAGATAGTTTGGCATCTGCATTACAATTGAAAAAGGATCGGGTTCAGAAAAGAAAAAAGATTGAAATAACTCTTGAAGTAACAATTCTGAATATATTAACAGTTTGCTGAAAACAAGCATTCCTCACCTCCCCACATAATAAAAGGGAACAAAAGAACCATCATTTAATGCCCATATAAGTGGCAGCTGATTATGAACGACCCCTCATTATCATGAATATAATCCATGACCTAAAATGGATAAATTACATCAATAAGCATGAATCAAATACTCATAACAGCCTTTAAATGAATAAGAAAACATTAAATACTCATAAAAGGAATTTGATTGGTACCATTTTTTTGGATCATTGTCACAAAAATCTTCAAGGCAAATGCTGCAATAAGTCAGATGACTCTCGTTCTTTCATCTTCCATTTTTTGGAACCAAAATAACACAAAATTCATAAACTGGACATTAAAAGGCGAGGAACTAACATCAATATTAACCTTACCTGAATCATATAACAAATTCTTGAAGCAGATTTTTCTGTGGAAGTATGAAGGACTTTGCAGTAGATCTAGCAGGTGGTTCAGGAATTATGAAGGACTTTTGGGGACCCAAGCTAGTGCTTTTTTCAAATGAAGGGAGATGGACCGGGCTGCAGCTAGGGCCAATAAGGTATCCACATGCTGATATTACAAACATCAGAACAAAGGTTATGATAGGAACCAAACAAGTTTATGTTGTAGCTAGAATCACAAAGGTTATGATAGGAACTGTGAATTCAAAACTGTTAATCAAAGAAGTAATCACTACCTGCCAATTCAAATTTATAGCCCTTATTAATGTGTATGCAATTGATTATTTTACATTAAGATGCAGATGATTGCACACCTGAAAGAGAGGTTTAATGAGTGGATGGTTTTGATTCAAGGCAGCTCACTTGGTTCTGGTTCTGTACTTTTGTTGCATCAATATCTGCATAAAGAACATAGGTACATCAAAACATTGACATAAGTCCAAAGAAAATATTGATAATCTGTTAACCTTTAACTAAAGAAGTAAGTTATCAAATAATGAGAGAACAAAAAAGGGTAACGTAAGAGTTTGGTGCCACATTAAGTCATTACTACACCACACAGCCCTTGTATCTCAACCATAAGTGAGATTTGGCAGCAGTTTAATGTCCTCTTTGCTTGCTCCTTCCTGCTTATGTTAACTGAGACAGAAAACTACAAATTAATAGTTATATCATACATAGTTTAAAATTTCAAGCATGTTTAACACACATAATAAGACAATTATGCAAAAGTAGAACGAAGTGGCTGCAATGAACTTTTGAGACCCAAATGAAAGTCCAATTAGAAAGAACACTACACAATCTGACAATCACAACAAAAGCAGGGCCTTTAATGCAAAGATTTTGATAAGAAAACTAAGGATATGTGAAAATGTGTCACGTTTTGCAAGAATAGATGAAGCAATTTAAGATATTATGAAAAGATCAATGCTTGCCTACCTGATCAGCAACAGCCTACAAGACATCAATTATACATGGAAGACAAGAGCAGACAGCAATACCAGATGTTCGACAATGGTGGTGGTGATGTACAACGGTGGTGGTACGCAGATGGGTGGGGATGAACAGAGTCGCAAGACAGATTCGGTGCTCCATGTGATGGGGGTAGAAAGGAAAACAACAAAGATAAACTACAAGAGGTCATGAGGTGAATAAATGATACAAAGAATTAAACATTAGTTTTTCTTTTCATGTTGTGTTCCGGTAGAAGAAGAAATTAAGTTTATGTTTTGATCAAAGACATTCCATTATAAAAGAAATACAATATTTCAGAATATCCTTTCACCAGCCTACCCACCTGGTATGACATTTTCAGAAGAATCATCCTGACCAGATTATGAACACTTTCAGAATGTTTAAATACTAAAATTTCATGTCACACCCCCCGTCTAAACCCATGAACTTATACTACAACTTATATTGTTGATAATTTACCCCTAAAAGTACACACAATACCAGCGTTGCTGCACAAGTACAAAAATATTATATGAACAGGAAGGACTTACAATAAGCTCAGGCTTGGTGCTGCTAAATCTCAACAAAACGTAGTTAGTCATTAGAGATGTGGGCGGGATGATATCGTGTCTATTCTAGTCCACTAAACCTTCTTAAATTAACACTGCACAGGATCACAATGGTAGTTAAGAAGAAATTAAGTTTATGTCTTGATCAAAGACATTCTATTATAAAAGAAATACAATATTTCAGAATATCCTTTCACCAGCCTACCCACCTGGTATGACATTTTCAGAAGAATCATCCTGACCAGATTATGAACACTTTCAGAATGTTTAAATACTAAAATTTCATGTCACACCCCCGTCTAAACCCATGAACTTATACTACAACTTATATTGTTGATAATTTACCCCTAAACGTACACAAATACCAGCGTTGCTGCACAATTACAAAAATATTAGATGAACAGGAAGGACTTACAATAAGCTCAGGCTTGGTGCTGCCAAATCTCAACAAAACGTAGTTAGTCATTAGAGATGTGGGCGGGATGATATTGTGTCTATTCTAGTCCACTAAACCTTCTTAAATTAACACTGCACAGGATCACCATGGTAGTTAATGGATATCACACAGTCAAAGAGATTATTTATCACTGCAAAAACGCTGTAGCTACAAATATATATATATATATCCTTACAGAAAAAAAAAGCTTGTGTAAGAGTAATGAAGCCTGACAGAACAAGAAAGATAACAAACTAGAATGGGAAAAAAAAGAGAGAGAAAGGTAGAACTGACAGATACACAGCATTGAGACTTGATGTGCTCACACGAGTACTCAAAACAAGACGGCCTTTACAACCAATATTTTCAAAACAGTCAGCAAATAATCAATATAGAAAAAGTAAATCAAGATGGAAACAAGAATGTTAAAGAGATTAAATGAGCATATATTAGAAGCATCCAGGATATGGGCATCTGTCTCGTTCCCTCTAAAAGCAACGCAACCAAGCCCAATAATAAAGTAGAAACCCACACAAAATGCATATCTAGTCGCTCTTGAAAGCAGGGATACCATATTCAAAAGAATAGAACATTAAGTAAAGATTAGAATGACAGGAAACATTAAGTAAGGAGTGGTCAAGTAAATATATCTCACCCAAACGTACGTACCTTTGGAAAAAGCCACATGTAGCAGAGCATCCAGTCATAGAGATAACCTGGTAACCTCTTCAATTCTTCATGAATAATATGGTAACCTGTTCAAGGTCGGAATACAAAAAACATGAAGCAATCAGTTATCTAATTCCAAAAGTAAAATCCTAAAAAAAAAGCTAGGTTTTCGTAAAGAGAGTAGTCGCCGGATGGAATTAGTATTACTCCGTTTCAAATACACATAAAATAAGTATGTACGTGTGATGTATAAAACATAAATTAATATGATTTTTACCTGAGAATGGCTCGAACCGTTGGAACGGCGACTGTACGTTGCGCGTCCGTCATCGTTGTATTGTGGTACAGATGCAGAGGAGCGGACTCGTGACTAATGGTTATTGGAGGCTGCCGGAATAGTAAATGACGATAGGGCAGATGAAGTGGTCGGAAGTTAGGGTTTAGGTGAAGACGATTTGGGGGTGTTTTAGCTTGGGCAAGAAGCCACTGTCGCCGGAGGAGACGTCGTTTGATTTGCACTCGTGATTTCTTTATTATTTATAGATGTGAGGCCGGGTACAGAGAGACGTTGGAGGTCAGATTACACAATCGGAAATCCGTTGCCGAATCATTCACAAAATCTTTTTTCTGATTCGCTCATAAAAACAGAGACGCCCCTTCTAAAGTTCTCACTTCCCACGAATTCTTTTAATTCAACTTTTTTTATTTAAAATGACATAATACTCTCACGCCCTCAATACAAAACCCTTAACCATATCTAAACACTAGTTGTTTTGAAAAAAAATATAACCCTAAACAAAAGTCCAATCTATTCATCATCAACCACCGCTTCCTTTTATCGAGAACTTTCAATAGTAATATTATTTTATAAATGTTTATATATTTATACTAACTTATATATAATATTTTGAGAAGAATATGATTGTTTCTTTACATTAAATTTTTAGTGTAATAGGAGAAGATTGTCTCACAATTATTGACTTTTGAACCAACTTCTCCTACACTTTTTAGTTAGCTTAGTTTTTGTTTCATACGTTAATAAATTTTTTTAAGAAACGATAATTATCTGTATAAAATAAGGAGTGGGTAATGCATGCATGCTAGCGAGCTCATTTGTTGTTAGTGATTTTCGTGTTGGACATATGTGCTCAAGTACAAACATACAAGAACATCATCAATGTTGTAAATAAAATAGCTGATATTTGATTTTAACATGAAGAAGATGAACATCAATCTAAACACATGTATTTGACTACTATTTGACCATAACATATGAAATGATATGATCATTGGTTGCAAATATTAACAACTAGGTTATCATCAATGTTGTATTGTATGAACATAAAGAGTCACACCATGAGCAATCACATTTTTTATCAATATGCATAGACACATTGAGTGTAAAATATAATTGTAACACTAGTTGTTTTGAAAAAAAAAAAAACCCTAAAACAAAAGTCTAATCTATTCATCATCAACCATCGCTTCCTTTTATGTGGTAAAAAATAACTTAAGTTTAAAAGAGAAAATAAGGGATTATTATATAAAAAACTAGACTCATGTGGTCAAAGCATTAAAAACTCAAAGTTCAATGTAGCCAAGAGTTTTTTATTATATAAATAGATAATGTATATTATTTGTTAATATTTGAAAAATAATAGCTAGATGATAATATAACAATTAAAGTGTATTATTAATATTTATTAAAAATTATATAAATCATATTTATAGTATTTGATTTTATAATTTCAATTTGTGTGTATAAATATAACTAATGTCATATTCTTTGAGAACATGCCACGGAATATTTCATATATTACAAGGTTAAGGGCGTGAATTTCTTACAAACCCGAAAACACAACACCGAACCTAACATGAAATTCACAGGTTTGGGTTTACTATAAATGGGTTCGGGTTAGGTTTGGGTCGAACTCGTAAACCCGCTTATCTAGACATGTCGGGTTCGGGTTCGGGTTCAACCTGATGGGTTCACGGGTGACCTGTTTAACTCATTTTTTTATTTATTTTATATATTTTATGTCATAAATTAAATTTATTATGTGTTTTATTTTTAATATTTAGACCTTAAAATAGAAATTAACAAAAGTTTTCATAACTAAAATATAATTGTTTTATATTAATTTGTATCTTTTGTTGTAAAATAGTAATTTTAAAGTCTTCATATGCGGAAAAAATATAAAAATTTATGAATTCGGGTCAATCGGGTCGTGTTCGCGTCAACCACTGAAATTTCACGTCGTGTTCGGTTGACACTTCTGACATAAATTTCGGGTTCAAGTAACATTTTCGAGTTTGTGTCAGGTTGGACCCGACAAAAGGACTTGTTTAGCACCCCTATACGAGGTTATATATACAAAACTAATATACAAATTATAACTAATAAAAATTAAGACTAGTTGCCGCCGCCATAAAAGTCGTCGCCTCCTCTCACTCTTAGAGACGTTATGAGTAGCAACCAAGAAACCAACATTTTCTCGTTTTGTGTGATATTTAGTGATTCATGTACTGGTTAGCCCGTTTTGTTGTATTGATGTGAATATCAATGGTGAAGTTATCCACCAACAACAACAAGATCAAAGGTAAGTAATTAAAGTTCTTTTCTTAGTGTTTTTAGAACCAGATCGGATGACGAACCGGTCACTTAACTGATCAAATGGTCGGCCCGAATTTAAGAATCATATGACGTTATAATTATATATATATGTATATTATGTATGCAATTATATATATATATATATATATATATATATATATATATATATATATATTCAATATTAGTTTTCATATATGTATTTTATAATTATATATAAAACTCAACATTAATCTTACGTCTAACACTTCAATCCATTGTTTGACCTACCTGTTAACCATAACTAAACACTAGTTGTTTTGAAAACAGACCACGTCGAAATCATACTTTTTGTCTAGAAATAAGTCATTTTTTTTATTTTCTAGATACTTTTTTTCTATAAATAAACTTCCCACGAATTCTTTTAATTTAACTTTTTTTATTTAAAATGGCATAACACTCTGACGTCGGCAATACAAAACCCTTAACCATAACTAAACACTAGTTGTTTTGAAAAAAAAGATAACCCTAAAACAAAAGTCCAATCTATTCATCATCAACCACCGCTTCCTTTTATCGAGAACTTTCAATAATAATATTATTTTATAAATGTTGATATATTTATACCAACTTATATATAATACGTTTGAGAAGAATATGATTGTTTCTTTACATTAAATTTTTAGTGTAATAGGAGAAGATTGTCTCACAATTATTGACTTTTGAACCAACTTCTTCTACACTTTTTAGTTAGCTTAGTTTTTGTTTCATACGTTAATAAACTTTTTTAAGAAACGATAATTATCTGTATAAAATAAGGAGGGGGTGATGCATGCATGCTAGCGAGCTCATTTGTTGTTAGTGATTTTCAATATGTATAGACACATATGTGCTCAAGTACAAACATACAAGAACATCATCAATGTTGTATTGTATGAACATAAAGAGTCACACCATGAGCAATCACATTTTTTTTTTCAATATGTATAGACACATTGAGTGTGAAATATAACTGTAACATTAATAATTTTGAGAAAATTTATTAAACTAGAATTATTCCACATGCGCGTTCCTCCGGCATGGAATTCCGAGGCATTAGGAATGAAGCGGAAGAAATAAAGTTAACAAAACAATAAAAAACCCAAAAAGGTTCTTGAAAAAAAAGGAAAAAAAATGTTAAAAATTGGTCGGGCTAGGTCATGAACCCGCACAACGTACGCTCTTTTTGTTAATCAAAGTTGATTCTTTTTTTTATCGGTAGTGGCCATCCTGAGTGGAGATGAGAATATGTGGTAAAAAATAACTTAAGTTTAAAAGAGGAAATAAGGGATCATTATATAAAAGCTAGACTTATGTGGTCAAAACATTAAAAACTCAAAGTTCAATGTAGCCAAGAGTTTTTTTATTATCTAGATAGATAATGTATATTATTTGTTAATATTTGAAAAATAATAGCTAGATCATAATATAACAATTAAAGTGTATTATTAATATTTATTAAAAATTATATAGATCATATTTATATGTCACATCCCGGCGGAAGCGTGAAATGCTTGATGTGACTTCTCGGTTCAGAACGCATTGATTACAGATACATATAATCATAACAAGTATTTAAACATAACATTAAGTCAATCATTCATAGATATTATCGGGTTACATATAGAGTATACAGATACAAAATTTATCAACATATTGACTTTTACAAAATCTATTGTAACTCTGTTACATAATAACAGTAACCGCTTCTAATCTTCAGTAATAGTGGATAAGCGCGTCCACTGATATGCTGAGATCATTCAGATTCACGGTTACCTTCACACACATCTTTCCGATAACTTCATACCAACCATTATACACATCAAACGAAAGCACAATGCTATAATTCATATTTATTTACCTGAAAAAAAAACATACTCAAGACAATCAACGTAATATTGGTGAGAACATAGGTTTAATGACTAGACAAAATATTTTGATGCAACATAAATAAGACTACAACCAAACCTACTTATATGCCAGGTGATTTATAAGTGTCATAATACAAATCACAAAATCAGATAATATAGCATCAAAACACTCATCCTGTTGGTGCAGGAATTATTTTCTAAGTAGCGCTACCTATATTATTAAATGGTTCCTCATCCGAATTAATGGTTGCAACTTACGGCATAATGACAGTATATCTCAAAAATATCTTATTTAAAATTTGCATTAAACCAAAAACAGTATGTTTTTTTCCCTAGAATTATGGATGTGAAAATGGGGCTATGAAACTCACCTTAATTCCAGCAATATCCTATAAAAATTAATTTATAGGTTAGAAATAAATAATTTTATTTCTTTAAAATTTTCAGCACTTCAAATTATAATAAATAAGACATAATTATAACAATCACTCAAAAATTCATCAAAATTCATTAAAGGTAAGATCTAAATTTCAGGTTGTCATACAAATAATTTCAGCAAATAATCTTTAAAAATCATTTTTCTAGAATGTTTATAATATTTCCATAAAATAGCAGAATTAGTTACAAACCTCTAAAAATATTGGAATTTTAATAGAAGATTACATACAATATTTAAAGTCTCTCTTAAACTTTTTATGATTTTTCACTTTATTTAAATATTTATTTCTATTTTCTCAAATTATATTTTCAAAAATACATAACTTAATTATTATAACGAATTAAATCATGAAATTTATTCTGAAAATCTAACATAATGTAGAGATCAATATAAAATTTTCCCAGATTTTTATCACCTTTAAATCTTGTATTAAGCATTTTCTTCTATTTTTCTTAAATAAATCATATAAATTAAAATAACAAATAATAATTTCCCAAAATCTCCAGATTATTATTTTATTAATTTCTGATAAATTTATTATTTTTATTCCCACAATCACAGTCATTTAGTTATTTAACTCATTTTACTTAGTTTTTCAAGAATCAATCTTTATTTCTTATTTTCAAAAATCTTGATTATCATAAGTCTCTTTACATTTTCAGTTTTATAACTCTTTGTTACTGTATTTGATGAAAATTAGATGTTAAGGATGTTTTGGGAATAGTTTTGATGTTTATATTTATCAAACTAGTTACATACGTATGTGTTATCGTATGTGTAATCTCTTGTTTCCAAGATAGTTTATAGGGATTAAAACCTTGTAAATGGATTGAGAGAAAAGGCTGAAGATGATTAAAAGATGACTTCCAACTTCTTGATTCCAATATTTTTGTTCTTGAGATTATCTTCCAAAGAACTTGATGTTTTAAGACTTGATATTTTGATGAGATGGAACCGAGAGATACAAGGTGTTTATGTGTGTTATGTTGAGAGAAAACTTTGAAGGATATAATAGTGTTTAAAAGGTGTAAGGAGGGAAAGTTATTGCAATGCTTCTTAATGCTTCTTATAACCGAAGAGTTAAGAATGTGGTGGTGGTGGTTCACACATGTTTTGGCCGAGAGATTGCCACATAATCTCTTAGTAATGATGTTCATTTGATGAAGTGTCATTATAGGAAGTAAACTTAGTGTCTTTGGTACCCATGAAGGTCAGCCGAAGTTACAAGAGCATGCCACCAATCACTAGTAATGATGGTGGTTTATATGGCACCTTAGGAAAGTGCCTAGTGTCTTCAAGATGGTGATAAGGCATAGATCGGCCGAGGATAGTGCAAGGGTGATTAAGGTTAATTATTTTAGTGTTAGTGGCCGAAGGTGTCGTTAATCATGGTGTAGTTTGGTTTAAAGAGTTTTAAAGAGTATCACGTGTTTGCTTAGATGATTAATTAGTGTTGTGTTTGATGTTTAAATTGTGTCTAATGTTGTTGATTAAGGTAAGATGATTTAAGAGATTGTCTTTAGTCTTGAGATGTTAAAGTGAAGCTATTGTTTAACCTTGTTGAAATCTTATATCATCATATAATAATTAAGTGTATGATACATATATAAAATCACATAGCTTAGTATCTAAACATCTTACCAGATCATAACATAGATACATATAGATAACATTATGTAATATTCACATATATTATACATGTTAAAACATATATAGTTACAAAATTAAATCACAAAAATTAAGTCTCATAAGGTACCTTAGAAATATGCATAATTATATGTAAGATTTAGTCAAAATAAAATCTTAATATCAAACTTCCTAATCTTAATTTTCTGGGTCGTCACATTCTCTCCCCGTAAAAAGAATTTCATCCCGAAATTCATCTGTTGTCAGATTCTGATGACATGGGATGTTTATCTTTATAACTGTCCTTTTTATTCAGTTTAACCTCATATAAGTATGGGTATTTTCTTTTAATTACATCCTCCTGTTCCCATGTAATTTCAGGTCCTCGTTTTGAATTCCATTTGAGCTTCACTATTGGAATCCTACTTCTTCTTAATTGCTTTACTTCTCTATCCATGACTTCTACTGGTTCCTCCACAAAATGAAGTTTCTCGTTTATTTCGACTTCCCTTATTGGTACTTTTAATGTCTCATCATTTAGACATTTCTTCAGGTTAGATACATGGAAGGTGTTATGTATTCCACTTAATTCCTGGGGTAAGTCTAACTTATATGCAACAGGACCAATCCTATCAATTATCTCAAAAGGTCCAACATACCTAGGATTTAACTTATTTCTTTTCCCAAATCGGATAATTCCCTTTGAGGATGATACCTTCAAATACACTTTATCCCTGATCTGAAATTTTAACGACTTTCTTCTATTATTAGCATAACTTCTCTGTCTATCACGTGCTGCAATCTGTCTTTAATTTCAAAGATCTTATCAGAGGTTTCTTGTATAAGTTCTGGTCCTGTCAATTGTCTATCTCCTACTTCATTCCAACATAAAGGTGATCTACACTTCCTTCCATATAAAGCTTCAAATGGAGCTGCCCCTATACTAGCATGATAGCTATTGTTATATGAAAATTCTATCAAAGGTAAATGTGTATCCCAACTACCACCGAAATCTAATGCACAAGCTCGCAACATATCTTCTAATGTCTAAATGGTTTTCTCACTCTGTGTTTGTGGATGATATGTCGCGATCATGTTTATTTTAGTTCCTAATGCTTTATGCAAAGTCTGCCAAAATCTTGAAGTAAATCGGCTATCTCTGTCCAATATAATTGAAATTGGTATTCCATGTCTAGACACAATTTCCTTCATATAAATCTTAGCCAATTTCTCCATTAGAAATGAGCTGATTTAGTCAATCTATCGACTATAACCTAAATCGTGTCGTACCCACTTGAGGTTTTGGGCAGTTTGGTCACAAAATCCATAGTAATTTGGTCCCATTTCCACTTAGGGATTTCTGGTTGTTGTAATTGTCCAGAGGGTTTTTGATATTCAGCTTTAACTCTTGAACAAATATCACATCTTTCTACGAATTTTTCTACTGATTTCTTCATCCCTGACCACCAATACTGGTTTCTCAGGTCCTTGTACATCTTATTATTCCCGGATGTACTGAATATCTTGACCTGTATGCCTCACTCAGAATGTTTTCTCTAAGTATGTCATTGTCAGGAATCCAAATTCTTCCTTTAAATCTCAAGATTCCATCTGACATAACTTCTATTTGTTCATTTTGTTTCACTACACTCCTCAATTCATCTTTCTATTGAGCATCTTGGATTTGACTTATTAGTTCTGAATGTAACTCCATTCTCATTGCACAAACTCGTAATGGTTTGATTCTTTCTTTCCTACTTAAAGCATCTGCTACTACATTTGCTTTACCTGGGTGATACTTGATTTCACAATCATAATCGCTTAGTAATTCTACCCATCTTCTTTGTCTCATATTCAATATCTTTTGATCAAATATATGTTGCAAACTTTTATGATCCATATAAATTATGCATTTGGTTCCATACAGATAATGTCTCCAAATCTTAAGTGCAAATACTACGGCTCCTAGTTCTAAATCATGAGTAGTATAATTTCTTTCACTTCCTCTGAGTTGTCGAGATGCGTATGCAATTACTTTATTTCGTTGCATCAAAACACATCCGTATCCTTGATGTGATGCGTCACAGTATACTGCAAAATCACCAGTGCCTTCTGGTAAAGCTAAAATAGGAGCACTACATAATTTATGTTTCAAAGTCTCAAATGTAGTGTTCTGTTTTTCTCCCCAAACATTTGGCTTATCTTTCTGAGTTAATTCTGTCAAAGGTTGGGCTACTCGGGAGAAATTTTTTATAAATCTCCTATAATAACCGGCCAAACCTAGAAATTGATGTATCTCAGTTGGTGTTTTCAGAGCTTCCCATTTCTTGATTGCATCAATCTTTGCTGGATCTACCTGAATTCCATCTTGGTTAACCACATGTCCTAAGAATTGTACTTCTCACTTCCAGAATTCACACTTTGAGAATTTAGCGTACAGTTCTTCTTTTTGAAGTAACTCCAAAGTTAGCCTTAGATGCTTTTCATGTTCTTCCTTACTTTTAGAATAGATTAAAATGTCATCTATAAAGACTATGACAAATTTATCCAAGTAAGGTTTGCATACTCTGTTTATTAGATCCATGAATATGGCTGGAGCATTAGTTAACCCAAATGGCATCACAAGGAACTCATAATGACCATATCGGGTTCTAAATTCAGTTTTAGGTATATCCTCTTCTTGTACCCTTAACTGATGATATCCTGATCTCAGGTCAATTTTTGAGAAATAGCTTGAACCTTGCAGTTGATCAAATAGGTCATCTATTCGAGGAAGAGGGTACCTATTCTTAATAGTCACTTTATGTAACACCCCGAATTTTATTTAAAGAAAACGAAAAGAAAAGAATTCAGAAAGAAAAGTAAATGTGCACAAGATGAGGGGTGCAATGTGTAAAAGTGCACAAACTTCTTTATTTTAATAATATAAGAGGTATGGCCACCCATAAAGAAAGGATCTGCTTTCCTGGTCTCGGCCAGAAGAAGAAGGAAATTTCGGGTTTTTAGAGAAAGTGGAAGAAGAAGCTGCTAAGAAGTTGTTCTTGGGAATTTGAAGCTGAAATCGCAGGTGGAAGTACCTGGTTTGAAGATCTGCTTTAGGTGAGTTTCTAGACCCCTCTTTTACAGATTTTAAAGCTTTGGGGCTGTTATGCATACCGGGTAAACGTTTTTGAAAGATAACCGTTTGCTTATGCTTGTTGTTGTTCGAATGATGTTCTGTGGTTTTAGTTTTGATGAGGTTTTAGAGGTTGTTTAGGGTTAGAATTGTTGTTAGCATGTTTTGAGGGCCTTAGAATGTTAGATCTGTGCTTGGGTAGTGCTAGAATGCCTTTCGGATGTTTTTGGCAATTTAGATATTTTCAGAATGTTCACATGCGCCTAACTGAATTGTGGTTAAGTGTCGATGAACCTAACTGACCTGCATGCACCCAACCAGTAGTCAGCCGCCTAAACAGTAGCCTTCATACGCCCAGAAAATTGGCCATGAGCCTAAGTGTTGCTCATGCGCCCAAGGGTCCTCATGCGTCCAGGTGGTGCGCCCAAATAGTGTCATGCGCCCAGGAAATGTGCCCAAATGCCTAAGTATAGATGGTGCGCCCAAATAGTGCTCATGCGCCCAGAATTGTTTCTGTGGCCAAGTGTTGGAACGCCTGAATAGGGCTCATGCGCCCAAATAGTTCCCATGCGCCCAGGAGCTTTTATACTTAGAATTTTCTGCTCATGCGCCCAGAATGTTATGTTGTGCCTCGTTTTAGACTTAGGACTTTCTTAGGGGCTTTAAGAGGTGATGTTTGAGATAGGTCCCCTTGGGATGTGGTGGTTTATGCATGATGTTATGTTGTGGTTTATGTTGCGTGTGTGGTGTTGTCTTTCTTTGTTAAATGGTTTTTAAAACGTATGTATTATGTTTTATTATACGTTATGTATGATGTATGACTTTACGTGGTTTGTTGTATGGCTATGAATGTTCGTAAAGTATTATGTAACGAAGTGAAAGATAACGATAATGAAAAGTGGAACGTAAAGAACGAAGGGAGTCTTTGTGACTCGAAGGGAGTCTTCGTGACTCGAAGGGAGTCTTCGTGGCTCGAAGGGAGTCTTCGTGACTCGAAGGGAGTCTTCGTGATTCGCAGGGAGTCTTTGTGACTCGAAGGGAGTCTTCGTGACTCGAAGGGGATCCTTATCGCGTACCCCGGTACTGTGTCAGTCTTCGGACACAAGTCGGGGGTTTGTTTACAGGCCCCGGCACAGTATCAGCTTTCGAGCATGAGTCGGGGGTATTGCATAAGACAGGATCCAGATTGAAGTGAAAGATAATGATGAATGTACGAATTGAACAATGATGAAGATAATAATAATATTATCAATGTGTACGTATGATGTGTGATTGCATACGATTTCAAAGGTTATGTTTTAGAGGAAGTAAAGTATTTTATTTATAAAACTAGAACTCACTCAGCGTCGCTGACTTTTTGTATGCATGATAGTTGGCAGGTATCTTGTTGATGCTGAGGAGTTGCAGGCATGGATGCATACGCTACTAGGGACGTTTTGAGACTGGTATCCACATTTTGACATGTTATTGTATTTTGATATGTAAACGATTTGCGTAACGAGATAACATGTTTTAATTATTAATGAAAATAAGCTTTTAAAATTCCGCTGCAAAAGAAATGTTTATTTTGAATATATTATGCGATGACGGTCTAGCTGTAAGCATCCCGGGAGCGGGGCCTTACAAGTTGGTATCAGAGCTAAAGTTTAAGAGAATTGGGTAAATATTTTCAAAAGAACCTAATCTTAAACTGAGAATGGGATGGAAAGGAAAGGGATGCCAGTGCTAGTAGCTACGTGCCTGCAGGTAAAAGTTTTATGTAAAGGTTTTATGTAACTTAATGTTAACCGGTATTATGTGCGCATGTTATGTGGCTTGTGTGGTTTTGTGTAGATTTAGATACTGATGTAGTCAGGATAGGAAATGCTTGGGGAATAAAGAGTAAAGTAAGTGGCTAAACATAACTGGCCACTGTGATTAGGGACTTACTATACTTGACATATCTTGAGCCATTACCTTGAATGACCGTGTTGGTGTTTGAATCTTGTAGTGTTTAGATGGCTGGTGGTAGGTCTTCTGAGGCTTCGCGAGGTGGAGGTCATGGTGGACGTGGGGTTAGACCGCGTGTCATGAGGAGCAGAGCTAAGATCGCTGAGACGGCTCCTGATGAGCCAGCGCTTCGTCACCAGGACGGTGATGACGGGAGTGCTAATCTGAGAGCCTAAATGAAGGAGGCAGTGGCAGAGGAAGTCTAACAGGTCATGCAGATGATTCTGTCGACTGTAGTGACTGATGTCATTAGAGCTATGAAGGAGGATGAGAAGAAGGAGAGTGAGAAAAGGAGAACAGCATGATGAGGAGGTGAAGCTAAAGGTTCTAGGGGTATGGAGCAACGCGATGTTGACATGGTTGTCTCCGGTGGCTATGAGGAGGATGAGGAAGCTGTGCAGGAGATTGCGAAGGGATGCAGCTATGGAGCATTCCAAAGGTGTAAGCCCCCTACGTTTGATGGAAATGGGAGTGCAGCGGCTGCACAACGTTGGGTGAGAGAAATGGAAGCGGTACTTGAGATTAGCGAGTGCCGCGAGGATCAGAAGGTGAAGTTTGCTACCCACTCATTTGTGAATTCAGCCTTGTGCTGGTGGGACCATATTGTTCAGGCTGAGGGCACCAGGGCAATCGGGAGGATGAGGTGGAAGGAGCTGAAGAGGTTGGTAATCGAGGAGTTTTGCCCTCATAGAGAGCTTGACAAAGTTGAGAGGGAGTTCTTGCAGCTAGAGGCGGGAACGATGACTCACCAACAGTACACCACAAAGTTCAATGAGATGGCAAGGCTGGTGCCAGATCAAGTGACACCTGTGTCACGAAAGATCAAGAGGTATATTCAAGGTTTGCCAGTAGATATCCGCAGACACCTGATCGCTGCCTGACCAAGCACGTTTAGGTCGGCGGTCGATTTGGCGGGGAGGCTGTATGACGAGCGAGAGGAGGTGGCGATGATGGATGAGGAGGAAGAGCGGAGTTATGTTAAGAGTGGAAACGGAAGGCGGGATGATGACAATGGTGGATTTGAGGCTGGTGGTAAGAAGGTGAGGATGGATGATCCAAGGATGTTAACAAGGGAAGCGAGGGCATGCAAGAAATGTGGGAAGGAGCATGCAGGAGAATGTAAGCAGGGATCGAATCTCTATTTTCAGTGTGGAAAGAAGGGCCACTTGGCGAGGGATTGTCGTACAATAAGATGTTACAGGTGTGGTGAGAGTGGACACAGGAGCAGAGACTGCACGAAGTCAAGGGCTGAGAGCTCCGATACAAGAAGGGATGGCAGAGGATGAAGGGTGGAGCAGTTGCCCTGACCGGGAGGAGGCTAGAGCGGACTTCTACTTGACGTCAGGTACGTTTCTAGTAAATTTAAATTTGTGCCTTGTGCTTGATTTGTGGTGCTAGTAGTAGTTTCATTCCTGCTGCCTTGTGTTAAGTTACACGTTAGGAGTAGGAAGATCGATGCGTCCTTCGATGTGGAAACTGCTATTGGTAAGTCCACTAGGTTATCGGATGTCCTAGAAGATTATGCGATAGAATTGAGAGAGCGCGTGTTTCCTGCTAGACTGTTCAGGACAGACATGGATGGATAGACGTGCGCCTTCGGAAGGATTGGCTAGCAGCCTATGAGGCAAACACCGAGTGTTGCAAGAAGGAGGTTTGAGCAATCGCGCCCTAAAGGAGTTCGGTGCCGATCTACGGCGGTGGAGTAACGATGAAGGTCTCGTCTTGGGAAAGGAGATCACTTGATTCAGAAAGCAAGGGAAGCTAATACTGAGGTGTAAAGGACTAATCTGAATTGTTGCTCAGGTAAGAGAAGTAGCATGTCAACTGGAGCAACTCGACGTGTTAAGTGAAGTTATCCGACATTTCATGTATCTTGTCTAAGAAAGTGCTCAATCGATGAGGATGTGATCGTGCCATATGAGAATACCGAGATTGATGAATGATTCAACTACGTGGAGCAACTGAGGGTCATTTCTGATAGAAAGGAAAGAAGGGATAAGTCAAAGGATGGTTCCACCTGTGCGAGTACAGTGGAGCCCAGAAGGGGACTAAGCCTAAGTGTAAGAACAAGGAAGAGGTGAGACAGCATTACCCGTGACTGTTCGAGAAACGACAGGTTTTGGGGACGAAACCTATATAAGGGGGGTGGACTTGTAACACCCCGAATTTTATTTAAAGAAAACGAAAAGAAAAGAATTCTAAAAGAAAAGTAAATGGGCACAAGATGAGGGGTGTAAGGTGTAAAAGTGCACAAACTTCTTTATTTTAATAATATAAGAGGTATGGCCGCCCATAAAGCAGGGATCTGCTTTCCTGCTCTTGGCCAGAAGAAGAAAAAGAAAAAGAAGAAGGAAATTTTGGGTTTTTGGAGAAAGAGGAAGAAGAAGCCGCTAAGAAGTTGTTGTCGGGAATTTGAATCTGAAATCGCAGGTGGAAGTACCTGGTTTGAAGATCTGCTTCAGGTGAGTTTCTAGACCCCTCTTTTATAGATTTTAAAGCTTTGGGGCTGTTATGCATACCGGGTAAACGTTTTTGAAAGATAACCGTATGCTTATGCTTGTTGTTGTTCGAATGATATTCTGTGGTTTTAGTTTTGATGAGGTTTTAGAGGTTGTTTGGGGTTAGAACTGTTGTTAGCATGTTTTGAGGGCCTTAGAATGTTAGATCTGTGCTTGGGTAGTGCTAGAATGCCTTTCGGATGTTTTTGGCAGTTTAGATATTTTCAGAAGGTTCACATGCGCCTAACTGAATTGTGGTTAAGTGTTTATGCGCCTAACTGACCTTCATGCGCCCAACCAGTAGTCAGGCACCCAAACAGTACCCTTCATGCGCCCAAAAAGTTGGCCATGAGCCTAAGTGTTGCTCATGCGCCCAAGGGTCCTCATGCGTCCAGGTGGTGCACCAAATAGTGTCATGCACCCAGGAAATGTGCCTAAATGCCTAAGTATAGATGGTGTGCCCAAATAGTGCTCATGAGCCCAGAATTGTTTCTGTGGCCAAGTGTTGGAACGCCTGAATAGGGCTCATGCGCCCAAATAGTTCCCATGCGCCCAGGAGCTTTTATAATTAGAATTTTCTGCTCATGCGCCCAGAATGTTATGTTGTGCTCGTTTTAGACTTAGGGCTTTCTTAGGGGCTTTAAGAGGTGATGTTTGAGATTGATGGCTTATGCATGATGTTATGTTGTGGTTTATGTTGCGTGTGTGGTGTTGTCTTTCTTCGTTAAATAGTTTTCAAAACATATGTATTATGTTTTATTATACGTTATGTATGATGTATGACTTTACGTGGTTTGTTGTATGGCTATGAATGTTCGTAAAGTATTATGTAACGAAGTGAAAGATAATGATAATGAGAAGTGGAACGTAAAGAACGAAGGGAGTCTTTGTGACTCGAAGGGAGTCTTCGTGACTCGAAGGGAGTCTTCGTGACTCGAAGGGAGTCTTCGTGACTAGAAGGGAGTCTTCGTGACTCGAAAGGGATCCTTGTCGCGTACCCCGGTACTGTGTCAGTCTTCTGACACGAGTCAGGGGTTTGTTTACAGGCCCCGGCACAGTACCAGCTTTCGAGCACGAGTCGGGGGTATTACATGAGACAGGATCCAGATTGAAGTGAAAGATAATGATGAATGTACGAATTGAACAATGATGAAGATAATAATAATATTATCAATGTGTACGTATGATGTGTGATCGCATACGATTTTGAAGGTTATGTTTTAAAGGAAGTAAAGTATTTTATTTATAAAACTAGAACTCACTCAGCGTTGCTGACTTTTTGTATGCGTGATAGTTGGCAGGTACCTTGTTGATGCTGAGGAGTTGCAGGCATGGATGCATACGCTACTGGGGACGTTTTGAGACTGGCATCTACATTTTGACATGTTATTGTATTTTGATATGTAAACGATTTGCTTAACGAGATAACATGTTTTAATTATTAATGAAAATAAGCTTTTAAAATTCCGCTGCAAAAGAAATGTTTATTTTGAATATATTATGCGATGACGGTCCAGGTGTAAGCATCCCGGGAGCAGGGCCTTACACTTTATTAAGTTCTCTATAGTCAATGCACATCCTAAAGGTTTCGTCTTTCTTCTTCATGAACAGGACCGGAGCTCCCCATGGTGAAACACTAGGACATATAAATCCTTTATCCAACAGCTCTTGTAATTGATTCATCAATTCCTTTATTTCTGATGGCGCTAACCAACACGGAAATTTGGCAATTGGTGCTATTTCTGGTACTAATTCTATTTTGAATTCTACTTGACGAGGGGACGGCAATCCTGGTAGCTCATCTGGAAATACTCTTGGATATTCTCTAACAATAGGAACATCTTCCAATTTTTGCTTGACTGATTTGGTATCAACTATGTGGGCCAGAAATGCTAAACATTTCTTTTTCAAATATTTTTAAGCCTTCATACAAGAAATCATTATGATAGGACCTCTAGGTTTCTCGCCGTGTATGACAAGAGTTTGGTTATCTTCAATTAAAGGGATTTTAATCATTCGTTTTCCACAAATGATTTCTGCCTGATTCTTACTTAACCAATCCATACCTACTACAATATCAAAACCTCCTAATTCAACGGGGATCAGGTCTATGTCAAAGCAATGATTTTCTAAGTTTAGAATACAGTTCGGAATAATTTCATTAGCTTCTATCATTTTTCCATCAGCTAACTCTATCGTATACTTATTCTTCAGTTTCTCTGATGTTAATCCAAATAGGGGTTTGAAATGATTTGAAACAAAACTTCGGGTTGCTCCCGTATCAAATAATACAGTTGCATATTGATCATTATTAAGGAACGTACCCGTCACCACTTCTGGTTCTTGTCTTGCTTCTTCAGCTTGTAATACAAACGCTCGACCATGTATCAAATAGATGGTCTTCTTTTCCACACTGGTAACGTATTGGCTTGGAATTTGTAGGCCCTTTACATTCTCTGGAGGTATGCCCCTTCTTCTTGCAATTATAACAAATTACCAGCATACATTTCCCAACATGATGCCTTTTGCAGGTATTGCACCAAGGTTGACTTTTTGTCCGTTGTCTTTCTTCCTGCACGATTCCCATATAATTTCTTTCTAGGTTTCTGTTTACCTTCTTGTTCCAGTTTCCTCTAAAATTTCTTCCTGTGTTATTGCTCCATTTCCTTTTCTCTCCTACCTTGGTTGTAGTTAACGATCCGTTCCTAATAATCTCGTCTGTCAAACTTCCTGCTAGAGTCACTGTATCTTGAAAGGTTTTTGGCATTGCAGATTTCACCATCCCTCTTATCTGTGGTACTAAACCCTAGATGTATCTCCCTATTCTTTTTGTTTCTGGAGTCACTAAATGTAGCATCAATCTAGAAAATTCATTGTATTTATCAGTATATTCTTGAATAGCAGCACCCTTCATTTCTAGTGCTAAAAATTCTACTTCTATCCTTTCTAACTCATTATAGGGACAATATTTCTCAATCATTAGTTTCCTAAATTCTTTCCAACTTAATTCATTCATAACATTCCTTCCTTTTGTTTGTATTTCCATTTTGCACCAAGACTGTGCTTCTCCTTTAAGAGAATGCGAAGCAAACCTGGTTTTGCAGTTATCAGCGCAATCACTGATGTCTAAAACTGACTCCATTTCCTCTAACCAGCGTAAGGCTTGCACCGCTCCACCTTTTCCGTCAAAGTCTCGGGGTTTACAAGACATAAAAGCCTTATAAGAGCATCCTTTTCTAGCTTCATTTATAGCTTCCCCTTCATGGTTCTCCACTTCATTAGTGTGTGCTGGTCCATTATCTCCAGGCGGCACTCTTTCAACGTTAAAAACTTGCTGCAGCTGAGTCACCAATGTTGGCATCGCTACTTCCAGCTGTCGAGTTACTATTCGAGAAATCCTCTCTTCCTCAGATGTGGCAGTATTTACCGGTGGGGCTTCTTCTACAAACCTAGTCCTTGGTCACCCAACACTTGAAGTTTTTCGTACTGGTTGAGTATCTTTTCTTGGTGTCATTTTTCACTACATACCAATTATTTTAATATTACATAACTATATCATAATATTAAATAGTCATAAACAAAATATTCCATCATATCACTATTTTATATTAAAACAGTCATACATAACATATAAAGTTTTTATATTCTTATAATTTCTCCAAATCTAGTTCCATATCCTAGTGAAGATACTTTTGCTTTCTTTCTTCACTTCCTTGACATCTTCTTGAAGGATTTGAATTTCTTGTTGTATCCTCTTAACCTTCTTAAGAATCTGCTTAATAGTCTTCGTTTGACATTCCTCCAACCTTTGTCTCTTAACTCCTCTTTCTTCAGTTTTGGAATTATCAGGTTGGATTACAGGTGTTATATCAAATGTCGGTGAAAGGTTTTCTAGATCTCTGTTTCCTTGCTCCTTGATTTCCTTAGTTGAAAACTTTTTACCATGTCGTATCCTTTTTCTTGGTGTCATGATTGTATAACCTCCCATGGTTACTGGTGCACGTCGGACGTAAAACTTTGGCGATGTGTTGGTCCGGGTCTCAAGTTGAGGTGCTTCTACTTTGTTCTGAGGCTCTATCTCAGGTGTTGTTTCTCTATGATTGCTATGATCTGAAAGATCAGTTTCACTAGGATAGCTATTGGAATTACCAAAACTCATAATGCAAAAATTCCTACAAATTCAACTTATGTAATTAATATAAAATTCATAAAATTTCACATATGGATCATACATATCTCAATATAATCACATAAAATCATAGAGAGAAAACAATATCACATTGATGACTTGTTATTATATGAGCTTATGGTTATAGTCTAGGTATTTACTAATAGTACCTAATTCTCTATAACCAATGGCTCTGATACCAAGCTGTCACATCCCGGCGGAAGCGTGAAATGCTTGATGTGACTTCTCGGTTCGGAACGCATTGATTACAGATACATATAATCATAACAAGTATTTAAACATAACATTAAGTCGTTCATTCATAGATATTATCGGGTTACATACAGAGTATAGAGATACAAAATTTGTCAACATATTGATTTTACAAAATCTATTGTAACCATGTTACATAATAACAGTAACCGCTTCTAATCTTCAGTAATAGTGGATATGCGCGTCCACTGATATGCTGAGATCATTCAGATTCACGGTTACCTTCACACACATCTTTCCGATAACTTCATACCAACCATTATACACATCAAACGAAAGCATAATGCTATAAGTCATTTTTATTTGCCTGAAAAAAAAAGCATACTCAAGACAGTCAACGTAATATCGGTGAGAACATAGGTTTAATGACTAAACAAAATATTTTGATGCAACATAAATAAGACTACAATCAAACCTACTTATATGGCAGGTGATTTATAAGTGTCATAATAAAAATCACAAAATCAGATAATATAGCATCACAACACTCATCCTGTTGGTGCAGGAATTATTTCTTAAGGAATTATTTCCTAAGTAGCACTACCTATATTATCAGACGGTTCCTCATCCGAATTAATGGTTGCAACTTACGGCATAATGACAGTATATCTCAAAAATATCTTATTTAAAATTTGCATCAAACCAGAAACAGTATGCCTTTCCCCCAGAATTATGGATGTGAAAATGGGACTATGAAACTCACCTTAATTCCAGCAATATCATGCAAACTAGAAACAGTATGCCTTCCCCCCAGAATTATGGATGTGAAAATGGGACTATGAAACTCACCTTAATTCCAGCAATATCCTATGAAAATTAATTTATAGGTTAGAAATAAATAATTTTATTTCTTTAAAATTTTCAGCACTTCAAATTATAACAAATAAGACATAATTATAAAAATCACTCAAAAATTCATCAAAATGTATCAAAGGTAAGATCTAAATTTCAGGTTATCATACAAATAATTTCAGCAAATAATCTTTAAAAATCATTTTTCTAGAATGTTTATAATATTTCCATAAAATAGTAGAATTAGTTATACATCTCTAAAAATATTGGAATTTTAACAGATGATTACATACAATATTTAAAGTCTCGAATAAATGTTTCATGATTTTTAACTTTGTTTAAATATTTATTTCGATTTTATTAAAATTATATTTTCAAAAATACATAACTTAATTATTTTAACGAATTAAATCATGAAATTTATTCAGAAAATCTAACGTAGTGTAGAGATAAATATAAAATGTTCCCAGATTTTTATCACCTTTAAATCTTGTATTAAGCATTTTCTTCTATTTTTCTTAAATAAATCATATAAATTAATATAACAAATAATAATTTCCTAAAATTTCCAGATTATTATTTTTAATAATTTCTTATAAATTTCTTATTTTTATTCCCACAATCACAGTCATTTAGTTATTTAAGTCATTTTACTTAATTGTTCAAGAATAAATCTTTATTTCTTATTTTCAAAAATCTTGATTATCATAAGTCTCTTTAGATTTTCAGTTTTATAACTCTTTGTTACTATATTTGATGAAAATCAGATGTTAAGGATGTTTTGGGAATAGTTTTGATGTTTATATTTATCAAACTAGTTACATACGTATGTGTTATACGTATGTGTAATCTCTTGTTTCCAAGATAGTTTATAGGTATTAAAACCTTGTAAATGGATTGAGAGAAAAGGCTGAAGATGATTAAAAGATGACTTCCAACTTCTTGATTCTAATGTTTTTGTTCTTGAGATTATCTTCTAAAAAACTTGATGTTTTAAGACTTGATATTTTGATGAGATGGAACCGAGAGATACAAGGTGTTTATATGTGTTATGTTGAGAGAAAACTTTGAAGGATATAATAGTGTTTAAAAGGTGTAAGGAGGGAAAGTTGTTGCAATGCTTCCGAATGCTTCTTATAACCGAAGAGTTAAGAATGTGGTGGTGGTGGTTCACACATGTTTTGGCCGAGAGATTGCCACATAATCTCTTAGTAATGATGTTCATTTGATGAAGTGTCATTATAGGAAGTAAACTTAGTGTCTTTGGTACCCATGAAGGTCGGCCGAAGTTACAAGAGCATGCCACCAATCACTAGTAATGATGGTGGTTTATGTGGCACCTTAGGAAAGTGCCTAGTGTCTTCAAGATGGTGATAAGGCATAGATCGGCCGAGGATAGTGCAAGGGTGATTAAGGTTAATTATTTTAGTGTTAGTGGCCGAAGGTGTCGTTAATCGCGGTGTAGTTTGGTTTAAAGAGTTTTAAAGAGTATCATGTGTTCGCTTAGATGATTAATTAGTGTTGTGTTTGATGTTTAAATTGTGTCTAATGTTGTTGATTAAGGTAAGATGATTTAAGAGATTGTCTTTAGTCTTGAGATGTTAAAGTGAAGTTATTGTTTAACCTTGTTGAAATCTTATATCATCATATAATAATTAAGTGTATGATACATATATAAAATCACATAGCTTAGTATCTAAACATCTTACCAGAACATAACATTGATGCATATAGATAACATTATGTAATATTTACATATATTATACATGTTAAAACATATATAGTTACAAAATTAAATCACAAAAATTAAGTCTCATAAGGTACCTTAGAAATATGCATAATTATATGTAAGATTTAGTCAAAATAAAATCTTAATATCAAACTTTCTAACCTTAATTTTCTAGGTCGTCACATTATAGTATGTGATTTTATAATATATTTTCAATTTATGTGTATAAATATAACTCATGTCATATTCTTTGAGAATATGCCACGGAATATTTCATATATTACAAGGTTAAGGGCTTGGATTTCTTACAGCCCCGAAAACACTTCACGAACCTAACATGAAATTCACAAGTTTGGGTTTACTATAAATGGGTTCGGGTTAGGTTTGGGTCGAACTCGTGAACCCGCTTATCTAGACATGTCGGGTTTGGGTTCAACCCGATGTGCTCACGGGTTGACCTGTTTAACTCATTCTTTTATTTATTTTATATATTTTATGACATAAATTAAATTATTATGTGTTTTATTTTTAATATTTACACCTTAAAATAGAAATTAACAAAAGTTTTCATAACTAAAATATAACTGTTTTATATTAATTTTTATCTTTTGTTGTAAAATAGTAATTTTAAAGTCTTCATATGCGGAAAAAATATAAAAATTTATGAATTCGGATCAATCGGGTCGTGTTCGTGTCAACCAGTGAAATTTCATGTCATGTTCGGTTGACACTTCTGACATAATTTTCGGGTTCGTGTAATACTTTCGAGTTTGTGTTGGGTTGGACCCAACAAAAGGACTTGTTTAGCACCCTTATACGAGATTATATATACAGAACTAATATACAAATTATAACTAATAAATAATTAAGACTAGTTTCCGCCTCCATAAAAGTCGTCGCCTCCTCTCACTCTTAGACACGTTATGAGAAACAACAAAGAAATCAACATTTTCTCATTTTGCGTGATATTTAGTGATTCATGTACTGGTTAGCCCGTTTTGTTGTATCGATGTGAATATCAATGGTGAAGTTATCCACAGCAACAAGATCAAAGGTAAGTAATTAAAGTTTTTTCGTTGATGTTTTTAGAACCAGATCGGATGACGAACCGGTCACTTAACTGATCAACTGGTCGGCCCGAATTTAAGAATCATATGATGTCATAATTATATATATGTATATTATGTATGCAATTATATATATATATATATATATATATATATATATATATATATATATATATATATATATATATATATAATTCAATAGTAGTTTTCATATATGTATTTATAATTATATATAAAACTCAACATTAATCTTACGTCTAACACTTCAATCTATTGTTTGACCTACCTGTTAACCATAACTAAACACTAGTTGTTTTGAAAAGAGACCACGTCGAAATCATACTTTTTATCTAGAAATAAGTCATATTTTTTTATTTTCCAGATACTTTTTTTCTATAAATAAACTACAACTTTATTAGTTTTGTATATAAGATAGCTGATGTTGGTTTTAACATTAAGAAGATGAACATCAATCCAAAGTCATGTATGGGACTACTATTTGACCATAGCATATGAGATTATATGACCATAAACTATGTGTTGATTTCTTCTAAAACCAAACGTCACACATCAACAACAAATAACATCAAATATTAACAAAAGATAACCCTAAAACAAAATTTCAATCTATTCATCATCAGCCACCATTTCCTTTCCAAGATAACATCTTTTTTTCACCTTTAGCATCATCATCAACCTTAGTTGATCCTTTTTCCAGTAATCACCCGCAACCCTTCAACTATGTCATATGATCACAAGCTCACAACACATGAATACAAAAGTAGCATAAATTTAATAAACACTCGCATCTTTTTTATTTTCATTATTAACATTGTTTGGATTTTTCAAAGCCCTTTGGTGCTTCTATTTAGATTCAGCAGTCATGTTTGCAAATGTTAAAATTTTAATGCCAATCAGAAAGATCAACCTCTAGTTGAACATTTTAACAGTTCAATTCAGCTGTCACAAGCTTTCATTTCTCACCGCCACCATACTCATTAACTTTAATCCATTTCAAAATTTGTAGGAACAAAATTAAACAAGTACTACTAGAGTTTCAAACCATGCAGACGCAACTAATTCAAATATTTAGTTTGCATCCGGACACCACCAATGCAACTTTTTGGTTGCGTGGTTTGCTTATTGCACAAATCAATGATATGTATACAAATAAAAGCACTTGACTTGTGCCACTTTTTTATATGATTTCTCAGTAAAAAGGTGCAGTGAAAATGGCTCATGCTATTAGCCCATCATCTCATATACCCTGCATCGTAATAGACTACATGTTGTTGTTTATTATATGATTTTTTGACTTGTTTTGATTTTGATATGTATATAAAAATTAAGGGGAGAATTACATATATCCTCTTGTAAACTTGTAAATTACATATTATCTCAACGAATATGTGTTCAATGCATAATGTATGATCTTTAAGCATGATTTTAAGAAATAGAGTAAATTACCATTTGCATCCCTGACTTTTGCTCATATTAACCACTTGCATCTCTGCAGTTTAAAAACTACCATCCGCCCCCTGACATTTCATTTTTATTTTCATTTGAGTCCAACACACTGATGACGTTAGAACTTTCGGTTAATCTTAAAGAAATAACAAATACCCTTTATTTAATACCCCATATTCACGCCCCACCCTTTTTTATCTTCTCTCTATATCTGTCTCTCTTCTCCCTCTTTATGTCCACCACCACTGCTACCGCAACCACTGCGATCGCGGCACCACCATCGTCACCACACCATCGCCGTTAACGCGGCACCACCACTGCCGCCGCTGCACCACCACTGTTGTCGACACACCACCACCGCCACCTCTTTAGTCCCTGTAACCACCATTGTCGCCGCCACCGCAACCTCAACTCCGCCATAAGATAATTCAACAAAATCTCCTCCATAGAAATGCCACCGCCTCCGCAACTACCTCTGCAATCGCAACCGCCTCCGCCATCGTAACCATCACCACTAATAGGACAAATGCTTCACATAAGTTCAAAGCTATCTTTACACACTGATTAATTGTGGAGAAACGTAAAACGATTAAACTCACTGGAGTTTGAAAGTTTCCGATTGCATCGTCGGAGTAGGAGGCGGTCGAGAAGACGATCGGTAAGCTGGAGGACAAGGAAGCATTGTTGCAATTGGGTTTTGGGGGTTAGGGTTAGGGTTTTTGTATTCATCGAGAAATCCACCATTGTAATTGTAACACCCGAAAATTTTAATAAAAGAAAAGGAACAAAAGTGGAGGGGGCTAAGTGTAAGAAGTGCAAAACTATATTATTTTATGGTTTAAAAGAGTATGGCCGCCAATAACTCACTTTTTCATTTCGGCTGAAAAGGAGAAAGAAGAAGAAGAAGAAGTTTTCCCTCGGTTATTCAAGGAAGAAAGGCTGATTTTCGCAAATTGGTGAGTGTTCTTTGTATATTTGGCTCGGTTTTGTTGGGTTTTTGACCATGAAACAGATTTTCATGTGTTTATTGTGCTTGGTTGTTTGCTTGGTTGTGTTTTAGGTGTTTGAACTCTTGTGCCTTCAGGTTTGGTGGAGTTTTACTTGAAGACTACATTAGGTGAGTTCTAGACCTCGGTTTTTATGTGTTTAAAACTCTTTCGGGCTGAAAGTGCATATTTAAAAATGTTTTACAACTGTTTTATATGTACCCGTAGGTATATGTGTGTTTATGTTTACGTTTATGGTTGTATATGTGTTCTTGATGCTTAGAATGATGGATATAAGCTTAGGACATGTTAGAATGCAGCTTGGGTTCGAAAATAAGCCTGAAATATGCATAATGGTTGGTCATGCGCCTAAATATTTTACTTAGAACACCTAAGTGTTGGTCATACGCCCAAATAGGGCTCATGCGCCCAAAAACTTGCCCAGATAATTCTTAGTATAGGTAATGCTCCCTAATAGAATCCATGCGCCTGAAAGGCTCTCATGCGCCCAGGTTCCTCATGCCCCTACCGTCCAAAATAGTCTAAGTGTTAACACATGCGCCCATATAGTAGTCATGCGCCCGAAAGTTTTCCTCAGGTGCCTAAGTGTTGAGTCATGCGCACGCATAGTACTCATGCGCCCAAGCAGTACTCATGCGCCCAAGCAGTACTCATGCGCCGCCTGAACAGTGGTCATGTGCCTAGAACACTTAGAAAATATTTTGAAATTTTGGGAAAAAGGAAATTTAAGGATTTGCTCTGGGATGTTTTGTTGGGTATATTTGATTATGTTTCTGCATGTTAATGGCCTGTTCTTTTGTTCCCTATTATGTATCTATTATGAGACTATACGTGGTGTGATTATATTCGTATACACAAAGTATTATCCTTAAAGAAAGTGAAAGATTAATGACTAATGCACAGTGGAATATAATAAATGAATGAAAAGTCTTGCAAGCAAAATTTAAAGAGGTTCACAATCCACTGAGGGTTGTTAGCTCAACTGTGTGTCTTATAGCGTACGATCTTGGCTAACCCACGAGGGTTCACACACAGGGGGATCAGTCTTAGTGATTGATCCATACGTACGAAACGGGGTCATTCTCACTTAACCCAGAGAATGAGGTGGCTTTGTGTCCAACGATGGGGGTAAAGTTATGACATGATCTAGAAATAGTGGAAGATAAAGAAAAAGTACGAAACGAACGAATGCATGAGATAATGAAAGATAATCAAGATTATACCTTGATGTATGTATGATGAATGCTCACGTGCGAAGGTAAAGGAAATATTTTATTGAAAATGATATTTTCATATATAAATCTTACAAGGTACATTAAACATTTTAAAACTAAAACTCACTCAGCAACGCTGACTTTTATGCATTTTCAGTTGGCAGGTAATTATTGCAGAGGATGGCACGCGGGGGAAGCTACTCGTCGGGGCAAGACTGGCATCCATTCGATCTTAATGATATTGTTGTTTTGTAATGCAATTAAAAGTCTTTTGTAACTCAAGAAACGATGATGTATTGCTTAACAACAGTAATTATTAATGAGATGATTGGTTTTTGTTAACTTGATCCGCTACGGAATTTTATGAAATGTGTAATGTTTTATATGTATAATGCTATGATTGACCAACTGTGAGGTCTCCAGGAATGGAGCCCTACAAATTGGTATCAGAGCCAAAGTTTAAGAGAAATAGGTAAAATATTTTCAAAAACCTAAACTTAAACTGAGAATGAGACCGAATGGAGGGATGCCAGCCATTCTCAGAGGGCGGTGATGAGAGTGTTAACTTAAGAGTCTTAGTAAAAGAGGCGGTTGTGGAGGAGGTGCATCAAGTCATGCAGATGATCCTACCGTCTGTAGTGACTGAGGTCATCCGTGCTGTAAGGGAGGATGAGAAGAAGGAGAAGGAGGATGAGAGAAGGAAGACGACTAGGAGAAGGGAGACTGAGGGAGGCCATGATGAAGAAGAGGAACCGAATGCTGAGAAGGCAGCCTCCAGTGATGAGGAGGAGGTAGAAGTGCGGGATACCGTGAAGGGATGCAGCTACTGGGCATTCCAACGGTATAAACCCCTGACTTTCGATGACAACGGTAATGCTGCCGCTGCTCACCGCTTGGTAAGGGAGATGGAGGCGGTGTTGGAAATCAGTGAGTGCAGGGAGGACCAGAAGGTGAAGTTCGTCACTTACTCATTTGTAGACTCGGCTTTATGTTAGTGGGATAATATTGTGCAGGCCGAGGGGAGCAGGCCATTAGAAAGATGAGATGGGGAGAGTTGAAGAAAATGGTGATCGAGGAGTTCTGTCCTCACCGAGAGCTCGACAAGATAGAAAGAGAGTTCCTACAGCTTGAGGCGGGAACAATGACCCACCAGCGATACACTGCCAAGTTCAACAAAATGGCGAGGCTGGTGCCGGATCAGGTGACGCCAGTGGATCTGGCTGGGAGGCTTTACGTTGAGAGAGAGGTGGTGGTGGTTGAGGTGAAGAAGACAGGTGGTGGTGACAAGAACTGGAGCGGGAAAACGGTTTGGGCGCGGCGGTTTCACCCCAAACAGCAAGAGGATGAGGATGGATGACCGAAGAGTGGGGCCATCAAGTTCGGGGATGAAAAAGTGTGGCAAATGTGGGAAGGAGCACACTGGTGAGTGCAAATGGGGATCGAATATACAACTATGGTGTAGAGGGTCACGTGAGCAGGGATTGCAAGAGGCAGAGGGCCGAGAGTTCTGGGGCGAAGAAGAGGACGGAGAGTGAAGGGCAGAGGGCAAGCGCTAGAGCATTCACGATGACCCAGGAGGAGGCCAGAGTGGACCCCGACATCATGTAAGGTATGTTTCTAGTAAACCAAACTTGTGCATCTGTGTTGTTTGATTCTGGTGCTAGTAGGAGTTTTATTTCTGCTGCTTCCTGTGCTAAGTTGCCTGTTAGTAGTAGAAGTATTGATGAGCCATTTGATGTAGAAACTGCTATTGGTAAGTCTACCAGAATTTTTGAGATGATAGAAGATTGTGACATAGAACTAGAAGGCCATAGGTTCTCTGCTAAACTATTTGTGATACCCCCTAGGCGGATTTAATGAAGTTCTAGGGATGGATTGGTTAGCAGCCTATGAGGCAAATATCGTGTGTCGCAAAAAGATATTTCGATTAATTGCGCCCAATGGAAGTTCGGTGATGGTTTACGGTGATCGAGTTACTACAGTCCCGAAGGTGATTTCGATGGCGGTGGCAGAGAAGTGCATAAAACGGGGATGTAGTGCCTACCTGGCTTACGTAAAGGATGTGGATGCGTCAGTACCACAATTGTCCGATGTACCAGTTGTGTGTGACTTTCCGGACGTGTTCCCAGAAGATTTGCCAGGTATGCCACCGGACCGCGAGATTGAGTTACAGATTGATCTGATACCCGGTGCTCAACCCGTTGCCAAAGCACCTTATCGATTAACTCAGACCGAGATGAAGGAACTAATGGTTCAACTGCAGGAGTTGATGGAACAAAGGATTCATCCGACCGAGCATCTCTCCTTGGGGTGCTTTGGTTTTTTTGTTAAGAAAGACGGTAGTATGAGGATGTGCATAGACTACGGGAGTTAAACAAGTTAACAATGAAGAACCGATATCCCTTACCGAGAATAGATGACTTGTTTGACCAGCTCCAAGGTGCCAGTTGGTTCTCAAGGATATATCTCCGATCTGGTTATCATCAGTTGAAGGTTAAGGAGCAGGACATTCCTAAGACAGCTTTTCGCATGCGTTATGGACACTACGAGTTTCTCGTTATGTCTTTCGGTCTAACTAACGCGCCAGCTGCCTTTATGGATTTGATGAACCGAGTGTGTCGGCCAATGTTAGATAAATCAGTGATTGTGTTTATTGATGATATCCTAATTTACTCGAAAAATGAAGAACATGCCGGCCACATACACGAAGTATTGGAGACACTTAGAATAGAGAAGTTGTATGCTAAGTTCTCTAAGTGTGCTTTTTGGTTGCGCTAAGTTCAATTTTTGGGTCATGTGGTGAATTCTGAAGGAATTATGGTAGACCCGGAGAAGGTTGAGGCAGTGATGCAATGGAAGTCTCCAAAGACGCCATCCGAGATTCGTAGTTTCTTGGGTTTGGAGGGTTACTACAGAAGATTTATTCAAGACTTTTTCAAGATAGCCTCACCTTTGACTAAATTGACCCGCAAGAATGTGAAGGGGAGGATGCTTTTGAGGAGTTAAAGGCAAGATTAACTCAAGCTCCTGTCTTGACATTACCCGAAGGGAGTGAAGATTTAGTGGTAAATTCGGATGCCTGTTATTCGGGACTGGGCTGCGTGTTGATGCAACGTGGAAGGGTAATAGCCTACGCATCCCGACAGCTGAAACTCCACGAGGCCAATAATCCCACTCATGATTTGGAGCTAGTAGCTGTGGTCTTTGCCTTAAACATTTGGAGGCACTACCTGTATGGGACGAAGTGCACAATTTTCACAGACCATAACAGCTAAAAGTATTTCTTTGAACAGAAGGACCTCAATATGAGGCAGAGGAGGTGGTTAGAGTTGATCAAGGACTATGATTGCGAGATCCATTACCACCCGGGCAAGGCCAATGTAGTGGCGGATGCTCTTAGTCGGAAAGAGAGACCCGAGCCGATCCGGGTGATAGCTTATCAACTAGTGATGACCTCTGACGTGATGACACAGGTCAAAGAATTTCAAGGTGAGGCCTTGAAAGAAGATCGCCTTAACTCTGAAAGGATGAGAGGTCTAGTCACGGAGTTGGGAGAAAATACTCACGGAGTTTGAACCCGCTTCGGGGGGATGTGGATCCCTTGTTACGGGGGCCTACGGGGACGAATTATGGATGAAGCTCATACGACTCGATACTCCATTCATCCCGGCGCTACCAAGATGTATCAAGACATGAAGAATGATTACTGGTGGCTGGGAATGAAGCGCGATATAGTGGAGTATGTGAGTAAGTGCTTTAATTGCTTGCAAGTAAAGACAGAGCATCATAAGCCTTATGGGAAGATCCAACCTCTGGATATACCCGAGTGGAAGTGGGAGCATATCACCATGGATTTCATCATGAAGTTACCCCATACGGCAAGGGGGTACGATGCCATATGGGTGATAGTTGATTGATTAACAAAAAATGCCCACTTCTTGCCTATCCGCGAGACATATTCATCCGAGAGGTTGGCGGATCTATTCATTAAATAGATTGTAGCTCGTCATGGTGTGCCGGTGTCCATCGTGTCGGACCGTGACACCCGGTTCACATCGAAGTTTTGGAAAAGATTCCATGATGCGATGGGGACGAGGCTACACATCAGCACAACTTACCATCCTCAAACAGATGGTCAATCTGAGAGGATGATTCAGACGCTCGAGGATATGCTCCGAGCATGCGTGATCGACTTTGGAGGAAGTTGGGACGATCACCTACCATTAGCAGAGTTCTCATACAACAACAGTTATCATGCCAGCATTGGCATGCCACCATATGAGATACTATATGGTATAAGGTGTAGTTGGGAAGTCTTGAGGTGATCGAGGTTACGACAGATAAGTTAGAAAAGATCAAAGCCTTTATGTAGGCGGCCAAGGACAGACAAAAGTTGTATGCCGACAAAAGGCGTAGACCGATTGAGTTCAACGTGGGTGATAGAGTCATGTTGAAGGTCTCACCTTAGAAGGGGATCATCTGATTCAGGAAAAAGGGTAAGCTCAATCCAAGATACATAGGGCCTTTTCGGATTATCGCACGAGTAGGAGAGGTGGCCTATCGATTAGAACTGCCTGATGAGTTAAGTGGAATTCACCTAACATTCCCATGTATATCATTTGAGGAAGTGCCTAGCTGATAAAGATATGATTGTACCACTGGAGGACATCAAGGTGGATGAACGACTCAATTATGAAGAGCAACCGGTGGCAATCATCGATTCGGAAGGAGAAGAGGCTACGTAATAAAGTGGTTCCACTGTTGCGTGTACAGTGGAGGCACAGAAAAAGATCCGAGTCCACATGGGAGACTGAAGAAGAAATGAGACAGCATTACCCACAACTGTTTGAGGAATGATAGGTTTCGGGGACGAAACCTATTTAAGGGGGTAGACTTGTAACACCCATAACTCATTTTTTCATTCCTGCTTTCAGCTGAAAAGAAGAAAGAAAAAGATGAAGAAGTTTTCTCTCGGTTTCAAGGAAGAAAGGCTGATTTTCGCAAATTGGTGAGTGTTCTTTGTATATTTGGCTTGGTTTGTTGGGTTTTTGACCATGAAACCGATTTTCATGTGTTTATTGTGCTTGGTTGTTTGCTTGGTTGTGTTTTAGGTGTTTGAACTCTTGTGCCTTCAGGTTTGGTGGAGTTTTACTTGAAGACTACATTAGGTGAGTTCTAGACCTCGGTTTTTATGTGTTTTAAACTCTTTGGGGCTGAAAATGCATATTTAAAAATGTTTTACAACTGTTTTATATGTACCCGTAGGTATATGTGTGTTTATGTTTGCGTTTATGGTTGTATATGTGTTCTTGATGCTTAGAATGATGGATATAAGCTTAGGACATGTTAGAATGCAGGTTGGGTTCGAAAATAAGCCTGAAATATGCATAAGGGTTGGTCATGCGCCCAAATAGGGCTCATGCGCCTGAATATTTTACTTAGAACACCTACGTTGCCCAGATAATTCTAAGTATAGGTAATGCACCCCAATAGAATCCATGCGCCTGAAAGGTTCTCATGCGCCTGATAGGTTCTCATGCGCCCAGGTTCCTCATGCGCCTACCGTCCAAAATAGTCTAAGTGTTAACACATGAGCCCATATAGTAGTCATGCGCCCGAAAGTTTTCCTCAGGTGCCTAAGTGTTGAGTCATGCGCCCGCATAGTACTCATGTGCCCAAGCAGTACTCATGCGCCGCCTGCATGGTGGTCATGCGCCTAGAACACTTTGAAAATATTTTGAAATTTTGGGAAAAAGGAAATTTAAGGATTTGCCCTGCGATGTTTTGTTGGGTATATTTGATTATGTTTCTGCATGTTAATGGTCTGTTCTTATGTTTCCTATTATGTATCTATCATGTGACTATACGTGATGTGATTATATTCGTATACGCAAAGTATTATCCTTAAAGAAAGTGAAAGATTAATGACTAATGCACAATGGAATATAATAATGAATGAAAAGTCTTGCAAGCAAAATTTAAGGAGGTTCACAATCCACTGAGGGTTGTCAGCTCAACTGTGTGTCTTATAGCTTACGATCTTGGCTAACCCATGAGGGTTCACACACAGGGGGGTCAGTCTTAATGATTGATCCATACGTACGAAACGGGGTCCTTCTCACTTAACCCAGAGAATTAGGTGGCTTTGTGCCCAACGATGAGGGTAAAGTTATGACAGGATCTAGAAATAGTGGAAGATAATGAAAAAGTACGAAACGAACGAATGCAGGATCTAGAAATAGTGGAAGATAATGAAAAAGTACGAAACGAACGAATGCATGAGATAATGAAAGATAATCAAGATTATACCTTGATGTATGTATGATGAATGCTCACGTGCGAAAGTAAAGGAAATATTTTATTGAAAATGATATTTACATATATAAATCTTACAAGGTATTTTAAACGTTTTAAAACTAGAACTCAATCAGACTTTTATGTATTTTCAGTTGGCAGGTAATTATTGCTGAGGATAGCACGCGGGGGAAGCTACTCGTCGGGGCAAGACTGGCATCCGTTCGATCTTAATGATATTGTTGTTTTGTAATGCAATTAAAAGGTCTTTTGTAACTCAAGAAACAATGATGTATTGCTTAACAACAGTAATTATTAATGAGATGAATGGTTTTTGTTAACTTGATCCGCTGCGGAATTTTATGAAATGTGTAGTTAAAATGGCAAAGACTCAAATAGACTCAAATGGAAGCAAATATAAAACGACAAAGACTCAAATAGAGATAAAATGAAACGTCAGGCTTTAGATGGCTATTTTGAAAAAGAAGGGATGCAAGTAGTTAAAATGAACAAACGCTAGGAATGCAAATGGTAATTTCCTCTAAGAAATATGTAATTTTGCTAGTTTAGAAGAGGATATGTGAAATTGCCCATTGCCCCTTATATATAATATATCTGAGATGGGTAGATTTGCATTTCACTTAAATTTAAAAACATAATCGAGGCATTTGTAGTAATTAAGAATTTTGATATTAATGAAATAATTTTGTTATTTAACTAACGACATATTAAATCTTATATACGTATTATAATCTAATTTATTTGGTTATCTGATGACATTTATTTAATGAATGTTTTTTGTAGTATAAATAATTATTAAAATTAAATTGACAAATTTATGATTTTTTTAAAGATAAATCAAAGAATTCAATGACAAAAGATATATTGTTTTATATTAATGACCTTTTTAAAAATGAATAAAACTATATAATTTTTAAAATTATTAAAAAATCAAACATAATATGTTACATATTAATAGTATTATTTTAAAATGTTAATATATTTATACAATATTATGATACCTTTGAGAATGCATGATTGTTTGTTTACATTAACTTTTAAGATGACAAAATTGTCTCTAACGAATCTGACTACCAACAATTGTTGACTTTGAACAAATTTCTCCCGTGACTTTTGGTTCGCTATAAAATTTTTTTATCATACGTTAATATATTTTTAAGAAACGATAATTCTATTCTCTTTAATTTGAGTATTGCATTGCTATAATTTTTTAAATAAAATTAAATATACATGTGTTGGTAGTTGCATCGCGCGGCAACCAGCTACATAAAATAAGAAAAAGGAGGGGGGCATGCGCGAATGCTAGCGAGCTCATTTGTTGTTAGTGATTTTCATGTTGGACATATGTGATCAAGTAACAACATATAATAACATTACCAATGTTGTATGCATTTATACAGTCACATCAAGATCACCAATATTTTTATTTATGTGTATAGAAACGTTGAACGTGATATACAACTATATATAGCTTTAATATTTAGAGAAAATTACTAAATATATATTATTTGTTAATATTTGAGAAATAATAGCTAGATGATAATATAACAATTAAAGTGCATTATTAATATTTATTTATCGGGAATTGTATAGATAATATACATAGTTCGCCCATATTGCTAGTAATATTACATTTGGTTCCCATAACCATCCCCATCTCCTAAACTAGATGATAAGTGCAGGGAATTGTATAGATATATACATAGTTCGTAATATTACTTTGGTGATACTCTACACTAGATACCCGTCCCATTGCCATCGCCTAAATTTTTAAGGGACATCCCCATAAATTATATGTATGGGAAATGAGATGGGTGATGTTTTTAGAAAATATGGAATAAATTTAGAGCATAGTGAATTTTAGATAAATTATAGGTAAGCGGATGAGAAACCTTATGTAAATACTCTAAATAATAACAAATAATAATACACGAAAAGGTTAATATTCCCTCCAATTGTGTAAATTAAAAGAGAACAAAAAATTCCCTAACCAAAGAGAAAAAAAAAACATTTTCAAAGTGGAAAAGAAAAATAATCAAGTTCCCCAATATTAATAAACAAATTATAAAACTTGGATAAAACTTATCTGTTTTGACTAGAAAAGCAGTATCAATATTGAACAAAAAACTAATCATGTCACTAAATGTTTAATAATTATAAATTAAAACTTTCGGATAAAATCTTACCCATTTTGACCCAACCACGTCTTGACCACTTCCCCAACCAGCTAATTACACTCACATCTCACCAAATTGTATTTCTAGATGCATAAAACTTTCAAAGTTAAATTACCAAAAAATATAGACCATCAAATAATATAGTATTTGTATTTAGTCTACTAAATACTTAAACCAAGGCAGGATGGAAAAAGTTATCTTAATTGTTGAGTAGACCAAGGATAGAAATTGTTACATTGATCCTTTAGTCGCCATAATCAAGATAAAATTTAATGGTAATCATGAGTTGAAAACAAAAAACAATTATACAAAATTATAAACTAAGGGAGGGTTGAAATTTCACACAAATCAAGAGGGTATTCTCAAATGAAATTGAATGATCGGTTAATACAACTGATAAAGAAAGGTAGGGGGAAAATAATTACCAAAACCAATATCAGAAATTAAAGGCGGTCAAGAAAGAAAACAAATGAAACCATATACAGAAAGGTAAACCATGACAAATCCACATTTCATCCAAAGTTTACCTTAAAACATTAAACCTGTTAAGTCATTTCATTAAAGGATTTGAACTTCGTACAAAACATGTTTTAGGATAACCGAACCGACCCGCTTTCACCAATTACCCAGCCCAAACTATTTTACCACCTATGGTCAAAAAAGAAGAGATCCAAGAAATCTTGAGATCATAAAGGAGAATAGTGGTGTAGAATTTGTAACATAATTTATATTTCACAACATACTTTGAAAAAGTTCAAAACTTTTGGAAAAAAGTGTTTAGCATTAAACCCAACCAACTTGTTTCGAGTAGCATAAATTTTTTTACCCATTTTGAACCAGCCATGTTTAACCAATTTCCCTACTCTCCCATATTGCCAATTTGCACACCTCTAAATCTTAGCTAATGATAGTTATGCAGAATGAATGATATACAGATTGGATACTAATAACCTAATGCACTCCAGGTGCACTAGAGGATGCTAAATGGCACAAAGGTGCTTCAATATTATGCCAAGTGTCTTAGATAGATAGATATAGATTGGATACTAATAACCTAGTGCACTCAAGGTCTATGCTAATCCTATTAGATCAAGAAATAATGCATGATATCATAGGTACGTAGTTGTACGTTACTCGAAGAAAAATAATCTAGTGCACTCAAGCACTCCTTTTATCCTATTAGATCAGGAAGTTAAGCATCAAATTCATAGATACCCAATTGTGTATAAACTGGAGAGAAATAATCAGTTTTAGTGCAATTACCTTTTCAAGCAAACTCTCATTTTCTTCCTGTAGCATGTCAATCTGCAAATAGAATTAAAGCTTGTTAACCGGACCTACACACACATACATACATATATATATGGTGGGAGGGGAAGAATACCTCATCTTGCAGAGCAGAAGTTGAGGCTGAAGCAGATAAAGAACTAGAAGTGGAAGCTGAATGCTGGTAGCTAGACTCCCTAAAACTTAAAGCACCCAAATCCAGCGACAACCTGTTTATTTTGAAAATATAGCATATACATTATATAAGAACATGAAAGAGCATACGCAGTATGCTGTAGTCATGAGATAGAGTATACAAAAGTTGATGTGCAAAACATAAAGCTTAAAAAAATAAGAAATGTGATGAAAAACTGACATGTTGAACTTGCTAGATGCAAATGAAGTCACACTTCATGTTCATGAAGAAAAGTGTCGTTTACTTTTATTGTTTTGCATGGAAGAAAAGTGTCGTTTACTTTTATTGTTTTGCATGGCAATCTTCATAATGATATTATCCTTATACTAGAGGTAGTAGAAACAATTCATATTATAGAACGTCTCGAAATAGGCCAGGTGGGTTGGGTTGAGCCAAAAACATATTTGTGCTCATTTTTATTAGAAGTTTAAATAGTTGATGCATAACTAAGATTAATAATAGAATATTGTTACAATAATAATCAAAATTCTGATACAAATAAAAGGTTGTATACATAAAAATCAGACTCTTGTTCCTCTTTTAGCTATTTTTTATTACATTAGGTTGAGATAAACACACTGGCCAAATTAACACAATCGTAGGTAAGCACTTTAGAAGATGAGGATGGACATCTCTGTTTACTAAAACATCATACTTGAAAATGGCAGGGCTCTATAGTAATTGCCATGCTCGCTTTATATATATCAAAACTCATTATCAACTAAAAAGTTGATTATTAGAAGACAAACTACATGAAGATCTTGGATATAATTTGGGATTTAGGTGTAACAGAAACCGAAAACATTGAATATCAGAATTTAAAAATACCTTTTATTCTTTAAATTACTGATATGAGTGTCTCCTTCACCAGTAATAGAGGATGGCCTTAGTGACAAAGCAACACTTGGGGGTACCATAATCAATGGCTTCATCGATGAACTTAGGCGACCAGCTGAGACTGCCCGGGCAGAAGATGGTTGTTCCATTGGACGAACAAGTTGTGGTGACCGGTTAGCTCGGGCACAAGTAGGTTGAACATGTTCCAACTTCCAAAGTAGTATTTGATGCAGATGAAGGAAGGCTATTTGATGTTTGAATTTGGTCACGTGGAGAACAGCCAATAGATGTTGCACGTGGAGCTGACTGGTGTTCTGTAGCTGTGTGAACTGTCTAACACAAAAGAACAATTGAATTGTCATGTCGTATGTACAAAACCATAGCATTTGAATGAAAACAGCAAGTCTAAATCAAAAGGGTTCAATCTACAAATATTTGAAGAATAGTCACTGATATAAAGCATGAGACCAATAATTGAATGAACATATTTCCATCAACATGAAAACAAAACCACAAAATATTAAGATTGCATTTGCTTAGAAACAAAAGAGCTTCAAATTGTCATATAAGGTTTTAAACTGAAACCTATAATAAAAAAAATTATCATATAATGAAGGGTTTTGCAGGTAATCATACCATAGGCGAGAGAGGCCGGATTTGAGATCCTCCAACGGAGGAGGCGGTGGTTGTAGCGTTATAATCAGACAAAAACTCGACGTCGTCATCTTCTTCGGTACCATTGGTTAGCTGATGAGACATTATCCGAGCAAGCCTCTGTGCCGCCTCTTTGGTGTTCTGTGACCTCGAACAAGAACGTGAATGCCACCGGTCTATCTTCATCGGTGGTGACAATTGGCCCTCGCTACCATCACCGGAGGTTGCGCTTTTCTCCCTCTCGTAAACAGGCTTCATTCCTGCATCATCCAACGCCCCAACTGCGATTATGATCAACAATAATGCAATGTGATCGTTTGAATTGAATTTGATTGTTACTCCGTCACTATTTCCCCCGTTACGAACACAATTGTCCAAGTACTGTTCGATTTCTTCCATTACAAAAACGATACACGGTGATTAACTCAACAAATCCGTAACATAATTTATATTTCACAACATACTTTGAAAAAGTTCAAAACTTTTGGAAAAAAGTGTTCAGCATTAAACCCAACCAACTTGTTTCGAGTAGCATAAATTTTTTTACCCATTTTGAACCAGCCACGTTTAACCAATCTCCCTACTCTCCCATATTGCCAATTTGCACACCTCTAAATCTTAGCTAATGATAGTTATGTAGAATGATAAACCAAGGCAGGATGGAAACAGTTACCTTAATCGTTAAGCAGCCCAAGGAAAGAAATTGTTACCTTGATCAATTATTTAGTTGTGAGAATCAGGATTAGAATTTGAAGCTACGCAAAACGATAACTTAAGGATTTCAAGAATCAAAGAAATTGTTACCATAATCCTTAATCACATCTAAATTTCACCAAAATCAAGAATCAAGACTAAAAATTAAGGGCATTCTCAAAAAAAAAAAAGAGCAGTTAAAAAACAGAATGATAAACCAAGTTAGGGATAAATTTTTTACCTTAATCAATGTGTGGCTCACAGATCCAGATTGTTACCTTAATCCTGTAGTCACTGGAATCAAGATCAGGATTTCAAGTGAAAGAAAACAAATAAAGGGTTATCTAGAACGATAAACTTAGAGAGGGTTGAAAGTGTTACCGTCATTGCTGAATAGACCACAGATTGAAATTGCTTGCTTTAGTCACTAAAATAATTATCTAACATTGCTGAGTAACCTACAAATTCAGATGGTTTACTTTAGTCGCTAAAACATTATCTAAATTTAAGTGTTTGTTAAATAAATGAAATGCAAAACGATAATCCAAGGGGGGGGGGGGTGTTCAAATTGTTAACTTAATCACTGAGTAAAACATGGATCGAAATTAGTAGAATAATCCTTTAATCGGCAAAACCAAAATCTAATTTTAAGGCAACCTCGAATGAAAACAAAAGAACAGTTATACAAAATGAAAAACTAAGGGGGGTCAAAAATGTTATCCTAATCGGTGAGTCCCCTGAGATCGAAATATCAAAACAGTCCCATCAAACAAAGCATAATTACTAGAATGGACAAAAGATTTTTTAGGTCAACCCCAACAACAAAAACACTAGGAAGGGTCAAAATGTTACCTTCATTGCTGAGCAGCACATGCTTGAAATTGTTTCCTGTAGTCACCAAAATAAATATCAGAATTTAAGGACAATCAATAATGAAAACAAAAGAAAAGTTATACAGAACCATAAAGTAAGGGAGTGTAAAATCAGTGACCTTAATCGCGCAGTAGCCACAAATCCAAATTGTTTACTTAATCCTTTAGTCAGAATCAAAATCAAAATTTAAGGGTAATATACAGTTGTTCTTCCTGTTTGTGTAAGACCTTCCAGCTAGAGTACTAACTTGAGTTTGTGTAAGACCTTCCAGCATACTCCCATTATGTGTCTAGATGACCACAAAGCATATAGATAATTAAATATTATAAAATTTTAAATGAAATAAAAATGAATAGAAATTACCTCATTAGGTACTAACTTGAGTTGAATAGTGTAGAAACTACTAGTTATAGGGGATTTAACTCCCTTGTAGATCCATTTTCCCTCTTTCAAAAGTCAATTTTTCTGTAGGTGGGGGTTGCAAATCTATTAGGCTGGCTGTGGGTAATGCCCTCTGCTCTTGCATTTCTGCATTAACGGCATACAACACTAAAAAACACTATCAGGGGGTTGAGAGCTTTTTTTATTAATACCATCATTTAAAAGGATCTCATTACATACGATACCTATGCCTTTTTTCACTAATAAGAGTACCTGTGCATATAAAAAAATTAGAAAAAAGATGGGCAGAACCTTTCTCACTACGATTTACTGTAGAACTTCTTCTGACTTTTTCCGCCCTTTTCCCTTTCTGAAGGCAGAAAAGAAGTACAAGAACTGTAAGAAGTATGCCTATAATAGGTCCAGTGCTTAACTTCTTTCCATTTGTTCTATTCATGATGGCATGCCAGGCCCGTGTGTGTACATGGGGAAGGAGGAAGGGTAGTGTATGGTGGTGGGGATGGTGCAGGGCCATTATCAAATGAATTTCCATCATATCTGTACCATTTAAAGAGACAAATAATGCATATGATAATGTAAACACTCGCATAACAGTTTACATGAAAGCTGGAATGGAAAGAAGCTCATTTCGTATCCATCCACCGAAACAGTTGTTTGAAAAGTTTCCGTGATAAAGATAAAGGAATAAGATTACCACCACAGATCACAATTGACATGGTACATGAGAATTTTCAACTTACAAATCAGTCAAACAAAGACCAACCATAGAATTTAAAGAATGTTTTAACTGAACGATCTGCACATGACATCCAGAAATGAATGAACTATTACAGTTCCAGGCATATTTATGCAATAATTTACTAACAATTGATGAAAATAAATTTACCTTTCCATCAGAGAAGTCTGCTTTATAAACACGACCTAAAGAACCTTCACCATTTTTATATTGTCTTGAGAGAAACCGTTTGTTACCATTTGAAGATTTGCAATAGTGTAGGAAGTACTGGTTTTAGGAGATTCCACTCCCTTGAGGATCCTTTTTTTCCTGTTTCAAAAGTTGAGTTTTCTGCTGGTGGGTAATTCCCTCTGCTTTTGCATTTCTGCATTAACTGCATACAACATTAAAAAACACTATCGGGAGGTTGAGAACTTTTTCTTATTAAACCATCTTTTGAAAGGATCTCATTACATACGACACTTGACTAGGTATATAATAGTTTGTTTCCAGATTTATCTAGTAATATAATCAAACTTACACATCAGTCAAGGAAGACCATGATACATGAGATAACCACCACAGATCACAATGAACATGGTACATGAGAATTCAAACTTACACATCAGTAAAAGGGAAACCAGCTAGGGATTTTAAAGAACCTGTTAATTGATTTTTCTGAACATGACATCCAGAAATGAAAGTATTATCAGTTCAGGACATATTTATACAATAATTTACTAACAAGTAATGAGTAGTTTCAAGAAAGAGGCTTACAATGTAGGAATGCTTGACACAATGAACTCAGGGAGTTTGGTAGATCTCCTGTTCGGTTATTTATAAGAGAGATCCCTGCAGCAAAGTATTCATCATCACCAAAAATGACACCAAATAAAATGGTTAAGGCCCCACTAAGACCTCTGCAAGTAGGTTGACCTGATTGGGACAGAAAATGTAATTAGATTTTACAAACCTTTTATGGCCTCTTAGTTAAGCCTATTTGACTTGAGACCTTTTGTAGCACCTAAAAGAATGGGTAGGGAATACGGAAACTAAAATTCGTACTAAAATGAAACTAAATTTTTTAATAACAAACAAACGAAAATCCCACTTTGACAGTAAAGGCTTTACTGGAGAGGTAAGATGAAGGCAAGCCTTACCTCTATCCCACGGGATAAAGAGGATGCTCCCAGGGAGATTCCCGGCTCACATGGGCTGAGCATATCATTAGCACTTTAATGATTCTGCTCCCATGGGTTGAGCGGGTTGACTGCAGTTTAAGGGGTTTAGTTACAGCAGATTAGGTTGTTTTTGCTTGAGTGGTAGTTGTTTAAAGTCAGTGGGTCATTATCTCTGTTTTGTAGGAGCAGTATGTGCATGTCTTTTGATTCTTTGACTATTTATTTTTGAAGGCTATGAATGAAACAGATGTTCTTCTGTGTGTTTATGTAAATATTCAATTCTTCTTTACAGCAAAATTACATCTAATTGTCCATGAGATTCGAGTCTATAATTAGCCAAACTAGGGGCTGAACCAACATTAACAGCATCTAAATACACCCCAAACCGACCTAAAGCGTATAAATACTCCCTGATTCAAGTTTTTTATTTCTAGTTAAGTCATCTACCACTTCCAAGAAGAAAACATAACATTTATTTTACTTATTCTTTTATGTCTACATTAGTTGCCAGAATCAACATCAGAATTTATGGGCAATCTTTGACTATTTATTTTTGAAGGCTATGAATGAAACAGATGTTCTTCTGTGTGTTTATGTAAATATTCAATTCTTCTTTACAGCAAAATTACATCTAATTGTCCGTGAGATTCGAGTCTATAATTAGCCAAACTAGGGGCTGAACCAACATTAACAGCATCTAAATACACCCCAAACCGACCTAAAGCATCTAAATACTCCCTGATTCAAGTTTTTGATTTCAAGTTAAGTCATCTGCCACTTCCAAGAAGAAAACATAACATTTATTTTACTTATTCTTTTATGTCTACATTAGTTGCCAGAATCAACATCAGAAATTATGGGCAATCTTGAAATAAAAGTGATACAAAACGATAAACCAAGGGAAGTCGAAACTCTTACCTTGATCGCTGAGTAGTGCACATATCAAAATTGTTACCTTAATCCTTTAGTTGCCAGAATTAACATCAAAATTAAAGGGCAGTCTCAAATGAAAACAAATGAATAGTTATACAGATCCATTAACCAAGGAAGGGTTGATATTATTACCTCAATGGCTAGTAGCCCACGCACTGAAATTGTTACCTTAATCCTTTATTCATGAGATTCAACATTTGAAGTTTAGGTCAGTCTCGAATGAAAACATATGAGAGTTATACAGAACGCTAAAGCAAGGGAGGATCGAGATTGTTACCTTAATCACTTAGTATCCCAGTGGTTGAAACTGTTACCTTCATTATTTAGTCACAGAATCAAGATCAGCATTCAATAGTAATCTAGAATGAATAAAATGACAGTCATACTGTGAAAAATAAACAAAGAGAACCTACAGATTGAAATTGTTTCCCATGGCCAAATTAAGGACAACCTCGAATGAAAACGAATGAAAACTTATACATGGGTCAAAACATTTACCTTAATTGCTAACAACGGATTACTGCCTCCAATATGTTACGAGAAATCCTATACTTTGATCAAAAGAATTCAGCTCTAATTAGAAAAATAGTAAGCATGAATCTACACAATAGGATTGCGGTAACACCCTAAATTCATTATTACTTTGATCAAGTGTAATCGTGAATTGGCCTTGCATGCGCGTCCTAGCTGTCCACCTATCACATATGTTAGCGACTTTGCTATGCTCATAATGAAGAACCAAACGATAACATATGGAATGAAACAAAATCCTAACCATTTTATCTACCCATTCCTCACAAGTTATGCCTAGCTGTTTCTATTGAAAGAAGCCTGTGCACAATTAAAAAATCAACAGCCAACTATTGCTTCTAATATCTTACCAAAGAATTGCATGATGTCTATAAAAGAACACATGAATTTGTGTATAGAAACTAAAACCCCTGTTGGGTTATTCGAGTTTGTTCGCAGGTCAAACGGGTCGGAAAATGGGTCATCTAAGTTTGATTCCAAACGTGGGTTTAGTTAACTTGGTTTGACCGGAGAATGTGGAGTCAAAGTGTTGAAAGTGATCACCGACCCACTAGGAGATCATGAAGGAAATTGTGAAGTTAGTTAGTTATTATTTATGTTATTTAATATCTCCTAGTTTACGTATTTTATTTAAGCCAATTGTAATTCTTCCGAAGTTCAATACACAGAAAACGTTCCAAAGTGTGTGTTTTTGTGTGTGTTTAAAAGGGACCTGAACCAACATTTGGTATCAGAGCCTAGGGCTCGTGAAGGCGGAGAAGGCCGTTTTGAGAGTCGGTTTCGAAGAGGTATAGCCCGTTGCTGCAGGGCAAACGCAGCAGGGAACCGGGTTCATTTCGGGACAGCAGGTGGCTGTTTCGGGACTGTTCTACAGCAGAAAACGGAGTTGGCAGAATGGTGTTCGGGTCGAGCGTTGTCGTGGGGAAGTGCCGGTAGAAATGACGGTTGTGACTGGTGATGAACATCAGCGTTCTGTGGCTGTTATCAGCAATCAAATGGGAGGAAAAGGGTTGTTTCGAGACATTTCTACAGCAGGGGGTGTTGCTGTCGGTTTTTGCAGTTTTTGATCGGCTTGTTTCGTGATAAGGATGACCAACCAGAATTGTGGGAAAAACGAGCAGAAATATATCAAAGCAAGTGACTTTTGATTCGGCTTGTTTAGCATGTGAAAGAAAACCGGAAAAGCGGTAGCTTTGTTTTCTTCTCTGGTGGAAGAAATCCCTTGGAGCGATCAGAATAGGGTTGAGGTCGTCTAGAAACAAGAAAAGAATGGCACTAGTCCAAGCTTGATCACGGAGGTGTTAGTGCAATTCATGGAAGAATTGCAAACATGGGTTGCAAGAAGTTTATTACAGTAGATCGGGGTTTTCTTCCTAGCCTAGGATAAGAACAGAAAAGCAAGATGGCTTGTTCTTGTGGCAGAAAAGGTTCCAACCGGTAACGCGGAAGAAGCGGACAAATGGATTCGTGAAGCAGGAGGCTTTGAATCGGGTCATGCTTAGCGGATGAAGGAAAATTGGTAGAAGCAGCTGGCTTTGATTTTTCTTTTGGTTGGTGGTCAAGAACAGGTTGTTCCATGACCAGAAAAAAACTTGATGTACTGAAGATCAAACCAAGAAGAACCAGGGTGAAGGTCGGAAGCCTAGAAAGGTCAAGATGGTTCGACATGAAGGCATGTTTTGACGGGAATCGGAACGTTGCAGTGAAGTGGTATGAACAAACATCGATTAAGGGGGTGATTGTTGGGTTATTCGAGTTTGTTCGCGGGTCAAACGGGTCGGAAAATGGGTCATCTAAGTTTGATTCCAAACGTGGGTTTAGTTAACTTGGTTTGACCGGAGAATGTGGAGTCAAAGTGTTGAAAGTGATCACCGAACCCACTAGGAGATCATGGAGGAAATTGTGAAGTTAGTTAGTTATTATTTATGTTATTTAATATCTCCTAGTTTACGTATTTTATTTAAGCCATTGTAATTCTTCCGAAGTTCAATACACAAAAAACGTTCCAAAGTGTGTGTTTTTGTGTGTGTTTAAAAGGGACCTGAACCAACAACCCCAACTTGATTTTCCCCTTAAAAACTACACTTTTGATGCATTCAATAGAAAAAGCGATCCATGATCACCATTAAGCCTATCTACAGCAGCTTAATATTTAGCATTTAAACCCGAAAGATGGAATGTCCAAAAACATATTGTCACCCTAGAAATCAAGAAATTCCAACATGAAACTAAAAAAGTAAGCTGCAAAGAAGACCTTCTCTAACACTAAAAATAAAAAAGACAGGACATCTATTCGATCATATCAATTAAACCTAACATTAAAAATTACTCAAAGCGCATGGACTTTATACAACCAAAAACATTTACAACCACCAAACTCATGAAACAAAAGCCGACAAGGCGACAACACTATCATCAGCTACCATATTAACAAATACGCTAAACATCAAGACTTAAATATCCATATGGCGATTAGGAAAAAAAACATCAGTTCTAACGTGAATACGCTAAACAACCAAAAACATTTACAACCACCAAACTCATGAAACAAAAGCCGACAAGGCGACAACACTATCATCAGATACCATATTAACAAATACGCTAAACATCAAGACTTAAATATCCATATGGCGATTAGGAAAAAAAACATCAGTTCTAACGTGAATACGCTAAACAACCAAAAACATTTACAACCACCAAACTCATGAAACAAAAGCCGACAAGGCGACAACACTATCATCAGCTACCATATTAACAAATACGCTAAACATCAAGACTTAAATATCCATATGGCGATTAGAAAAAAAAACATCAGTTCTAACGTGAATGCCTTCTATATTCTTTTTCAAGTAGCTTATCAATGAATAAAACGGCCTTAAAGTAAAAACTAACCAGATGATAACCAGGTGGCAAGCTGCATATCGTCTGAAACACATTGGTAATCCCTCAACCAGGTTCAGATAGTTTGGCATCTGCATTACAATTGAAAAGGGATCGGGTTCAGTAAAGAAAAAAGATTGAAATAACTCTTGAAGTAACAATTCTGAATATATTAACAGTTTGCTGAAAACAGGCATTCCTCACCTCCCCACATAATAAAAGGGAACAAAAGAACCATCATTTAATGCCCATATAAGGGGCAGCTGATTATGAACGACCCCTCATTATCACGAATATAATCCATGACCTAAAATGGATAAATTACATCAATAAGCATGAATCAAATACTCATAACAGCATTTAAATGAATAAGACAACCTTAAATACTCATAAAAGGAATATGATTGGTACCATTTTTTTGGATCATTGTCACAAAAATCTTCAAGGCAAATGCTACAATAAGTCAGATGACTCTCGTTCTTTCATCTTCCATTTTTTGGAACCAAAATAACACAAAATTCATAAACTGGACATTAAAAGGCGAGGAACTAACATCAAAATTAACCTTACCTGAATCGTATAACAAATTCTTGAAGCAGATTTTTCTGTGGAAGTATGAAGGACTTTGCAGTAGATCTAGCAGGTGGTTCAGGAATTATGAAGGACTTTTGGGGGCCTAAGCTAGTTCTTTTTTCAAATGAAGGGAGCTGGCCCGGGCTGCAGCTAGGGCCAATGAGGTATCCACATGCTGATATTACAAACATCAGACCAAAGGTTATGATAGGAACCAAACAAGTTTATGTTGTAGCTAGAATCACAAAGGTTATGATTGGAACTGTGAATTCAAAACTGTTAATCAAAGAAGTAATCACTACCTGCCAATTCAAAATTTATAGCCCTTATTAATGTGTATGCAATTGATTATTTTACATTAAGATGCAGATGATTGCACACCTGAAAGAGAGGTTTAATGAGTGGACGGTTTTGATTCAAGGCAGCTCACTTGGTTCTGGTTCTGTACTTTTGTTGCATCAATATCTGCATAAAGAACATAGGTACATCAAACACATTGACATAAGTCCAAAGAAAATATTGATAATCTGTTAACCTTTAACTAAAGAAGTAAGTTATCAAATAATGAGAGAACAAAAAAGGGTAACGTAAAAGTTTGGTGCCACAATAAGTCATTACTACACCACACAGCCCTTGTATCTCATCATATATATCCTTACAGAAAAAAAAAAACACTGTAGCTACAAATATATATATATATATATATATATCCTTACGGAAATAAAAAAAAAAAACTTGTGTGTAAGAGTAATGAAGCCTGACAGAACAAGAAATATAACAAACTAGAATGGGAAAAAAAAGAGAGAGAAAGGTAGAACTGACATATACACAGCATTGAGTCTTGATGTGCTCACACAAGTACTCAAAACAAGACGGCCTATACAACCAATATTTTCAAAACAGACAACAAATAATCAATATAGAAAAACTAAATCAAGATGGAAACAAGAATGTTAAAGAGATTAAATGAGCATATAAAAGAAGCATCCAGGATATGGGCATCTGTCTCGTACGTTCCCTCTAAAAGCAACGCAACCAAGCCCAATAATAAAGAAGAAACCCACACAAAATGCATATCTAGTCGCTCTTGAAAGCAGGGATACCATATTCAAAAAGAATACAACATTAAGTAAAGATTAGAATGACAGGAAACATTAAGTAACGAGTGGTCAAGTAAATATATCTCACCCAAACGTACGTACCTTTGGAAAAAGCCACATGTAGCAGAGCATCCAGTCATAGAGATAACCTGGTAACCTCTTCAATTCTTCATGAATAATGTGGTAACCTGTTCAAGGTCGGAATACAAAAAACATGAAGCAATCAGTTGTCTAATTCCAAAAGTAAAATCCTAAAAAAATAGCTAGGTTTTCGTAAAGAGAGTAGTCGTCGGATGGAATTAGTATTACTCCGTTTCAAATACACATAAAATAAGTATGTACGTGTGATGTATAAAACATAAATTAATATGATTTTACCTGAGAATGGCTCGAACCGTTGGAACGGCGACTGTACGTTGCGCGTCCGTCATCGTTGTATTGTGGTACAGATGCAGAGGAGCGGACTCGTGACTAATGGTTATTGGAGGCTGCCGGAATAGTAAATGACGATAGGGCAGATGAAGTGGTCGGAAGTTAGGGTTTAGGTGAAGACGATTTGGGGGTGTTTTAGCTTGGGCAAGAAGCCACTGTCGCCGGAGGAGACGTCGTTTGATTTGCACTCGTGATTTCTTTATTATTTATAGATGTGAGGCCGGGTACAGAGAGACGTTGGAGGTCAGATTACACAATCGGAAATCCGTTGCCGAATCATTCACAAAATCTTTTTCTGATTCGCTGATTCGCTCATAAAAACAGGGACGCCCCTTGTAACGTTCTCAATTCCCACGAATTCTTTTAATTTAACTTTTTTTTATTTAAAATGACATAACACCCTGACGCCCGCAATACAAAACCCTTAACCATAACTAAACACTAGTTGTTTTGAAAAAAAAAGATAACCCTAAAACAAAAGTCCAATCTAAAGTTAACAAAACAATAAAAAAGAGACATCATCATCAATGTTGTATTGTATGAACATAAAGAGTCACACCATGAGCAATCACATTTTTATCAATATGTATAGACACATTGAGTGTGAAATATAACTGTAACATTAATAATTTTGAGAAAATTTATTAAACTAGAATTATTCCACACGCGCGTTCCTCCTGCGTGGAATTCCAAGGCATTAGGAATGAAGCGGAAAAAATAAAGTTAACAAAACAATAAAAAACCCAAAAAGGTTCTTGAAAAAAAAGAAAAAAAATGTTAAAAAATGGTCAGGCTAGGTCTCGAACCCGCACAACGTACACTCTTTTTGTTAATCAAAGTTGGTTCTTTTTTTCTATCGGTAGTTGTAACACCCGAAATTTTTATCAAGTTAAAGAGAAGAAAGCAATAAAAAGAAAAATAAAAAGTATCTTGAAAGAAAGAAAATGAGCCAAAGTGGAGGGGGTCAAAGTGTAAAAGAGTACAAAACTCAATATTTTATTATATAAAAAAGTATGGCCGCCCATGCATTCACATCTGCTTTCTGCTTTTCGACCAGGAACAAGAAGAAAAAAAGAAGAACTTGCTTCTCTCGGTTTTCCAAGGAAGAAGAGGTTGATTTTTGCAAATTGGTGAGTGTTTCATGTGTTCTTGGTTCGATTTGGTTGGGTTTTCATCCTTAAAACCGATTTTTATGTGTTTTATGTGTTTGGGTGTTTATTTTGGTATGTTTTAGGTGTTTGAACTCTCGTGCACACAAGTTTGGAGGAGTTTTACTTGTTGGCTGCATAGGTGAGTTCTAGACCCCGGCTTTTATGTGTTTTTAAACTTTTTGGGGCTGAAAATGCATTAATCAAAATGTTTTACCACTGTTTAATATGTATCCGGATGTATATGTGTGTTTATGTTTGTGTTTATGATTATGTGTGTGTTCTTGATGCTTAGAATGGTGGATATAAGCTTATAACAGGTTAGTATGTAGATGGGATTCGAAAATAAGTCTGAAATATGCGTAATAGGGCTCATGTGGGTCATGCGCCCAAATAGGGCTCATGCGTCCAGGGAATTGCCCAAATATTTTCTAAGTGCTTGGTCATACTCCCCAATAGTTGCCATGTGCCTGATAGTTTCTTATATGCCCAAGGTTCCTCATGCGCCTACTGCTCAAATAGTCTAAGTGTTAAATGGAATGCAACTAATAGATTATTTTGTTGTATTGTAATGCAACTAATAGATTATTTTGTAACCCTAACTTACAACAATGTATTATTTTGTAACATTAATTATATGCATGAATGGTTTTTGTTAACTCAATTCCGCTGCGATGTTTTATGAAATGTGTAATGTTTTATATGTATAATGTTATGATTGACCAAGTGTGAGGTCTCCGGAAACGGGGCCTTACAGTAGTGGCCATCGTGAGTGGAGATGAGAATATGTGGTAAAAAATAACTTAAGTTTAAAAGAGGAAAAAAGCTAGACTTATGTGGTCAAAACATTAAAAACTCAAAGTTCAATGTAGCCAAGAGTTTTTTTATTATGTAGATAGATAATGTATATTATTTGTTAATATTTGAAAAATAATAGCTAGATGATAATATAACAATTAAAGTGTATTATTAATATTTATTAAAAAATTATATAGATCATATTTATAGTATGTGATTTTATAATATATTTTCAATTTATGTGTATAAATATAACTCATGTCATATTCTTTGAGAATATGCCACGGAATATTTCATATATTACAAGGTTAAGGGCGTGGATTTCTTACAGACCCGAAAACACACACGAACCTAACATGAAATTCATAGGTTTGAGTTTACTATAAATGGGTTCGGGTTAGGTTTGGGTCGAACTCGTGAACCCGCTTATCTAGACATGTCGGATTTGGGTTCAACCCGATGGGTTCACGGGTTGACCTGTTTAACTCATTTTTTTATTTATTTTATATATTTTATGACATAAATTAAATTTATTATGTGTTTTATTTTAATATTTACACCTTAAAATAGAAATTAACAAAAGTTTTCATAACTAAATATAATTGTTTTATATTAATTTTTATCTTTTGTTGTAAAATAGTAATTTTAAAGTCTTCATATGCGGAAAAAATATAAAAATTTATGAATTCGGATCAATCGGGTCGTGTTCGTGTCAATCTGTGAAATTTCATGTCGTATTCGGTTGACACTTCTAACATAATTTTCGGGTTCGTGTAACATTTTCGAGTTTGTGTCTGGTTGGACCCAACAAAAGGACTTGTTTAGCACCCCTATACGAGGTTATAGATACAGAACTAATATACAAATTATAACTAATAAAAAACTAAGACCGGTGGCCACCGCCATAAAAGTCGTCGCCTCCTCTCACTCTTAGACGTTATGAGAAACAACAAAGAAATCAACATTTTCTCATTTTGTGTTATATTTAGTGATTCATGTACTGGTTAGCCCGTTTTGAATATCAATGGTGAAGTTATCCGCCAACAGCAACAAGATCAAAAGTAAGTAATTAAAGTTTTTTCGTTGATGTTTTTAGAACCAGATCGGATGACGAACCGATCACTTACTAATCAACTGGTCGGCCCAAATTTAAGAATCATATGACGTCATAATTATATATATATGCATATTATGTATGCAATTATATATATATATATATATATATATATATATATATATATATATATATATGTATATATATATATATATGTATATATATATATATATGTATATATATATATATATAAAATTCAATATTAGTTTTCATATATGTATTTTATAATTATATATAAAACTCTTCAATTCATTGTTTGACCTACCTATTAACCATAACTAAACACTAGTTGTTTTGAAAACAGACCACGTCGAGATCATACTTTTTGTCTAGAAATAACTCATATCTTTTTTTATTTTCTAGATACTTTTTTTCTATAAATAACTACAACTTCATTAGTTTTGTAAATAAGATAGTTGATGGTGGTTTTAACATGAAGAAGATGAACATCAATCTCATGTCATGCATGGGACTACTATTTGACCATAACATATGAGATTATATGACCATAAACTATGTGTTGATTTCTGCTAAAACCAAACATCACACGTCAACAACAAATAACATCAAATATTAACAAAAGATAACCCTAAAACAAAATTCCAATCTATTCATCATCAGCCACGGTTTCCTTTCCAAATCCATAAAGGCAGCTGGCGCGTTAGTAAGACCGAAAGACATAACGAGGAACTCGTAGTGTCCATAACCCGTGCGAAAAGCTGTCTTAGGAATGTCTTGCTCCTTAACCTTCAAATGATGGTAACCAGATCGGAGATCTATTCGTGAGAACCAACTGACACTTTGGAGCTGGTCAAATAAGTCATCTATCCTTGGCAATGGATAACTGTTCTTCACCATCAACTTGTTCAACTCACGGTAGTCTATACACATCCTCATACTACCGTCTTTCTTCTTAACAAACAAGACCGGAGCACCCCAAGGAGAGATACTTGGTTGAATGAAACCCTTGCCCAATAACTCCTGCAGTTGAACCATGAGCTCTTTCATCTCGGTTGGAGCTAATCGATACGGTGCCTTGGCAACGGGTTGAGTACCGGGTATCAAATCAATCTGAAACTCGATCTCACGGTCCGGTGGCACGCCTGGTAAATCTTCTAGGAACACGTCTGGAAAATCACACACAATTGGTACGTCGGATAATTGTGGTACTGACACGTCCACATCCTTCACATAAGCCAGGTAGGCACTACATCCGCGTCTCATGCACTTCTCGGCCACCACCATCGAAATCACCTTCGGAACTATAGTAACTCGGTCACCATAAACTGTTACCGAACTTCCATCAAGCGCTGTCAGTCGGATCATCTTTTTACGACACACGATGTTTGCCTCATAGGCTGCCAACCAATCCATCCCCAGAACTACATCAAATCCGCCTAGGGGCATCACAAATAGTTTAGCAAAGAACCTATGGCCTTCTAACTCTATGCCACAATTCTCAATCATATCAGAAATTCTGGTAGACTTACCAATAGCAGTTTCTACATCAAATGGCTCATCAATTCTTCTACTACTAACAGGTAACTTAGCACAGAAAGCAGCATAAATGAAACTCCTACTAGCACCAGAATCAAACAATACAGAGACACAAGTTTGGTTTACTAGAAACATACCCGACACGACATCGGGATCCACCCTGGCCTCCTCTCGGGTCATTGTGAAGGCTCTAGCACTTGCCCTCTGTCCACCTTCTTCAGTCCCCTTCTTGGCCCCGGAGCTCTAAGCTCTCGGCCTCTTGCACTCGCGGCTCCTGTGGCCAGTCCCGCCACAGTTATAGCACTTCGCCACCTTACAATCCTTTGCTATATGACCGGGCTTCCCACACTTGAATCACATATTTAACCCCAACCTGCATTCCCCGATATGATCCTTCCCACACTTACCACACCTCTTCGCCCCCAAGCTTGATGACCCCACTATTTGGTTATCCATTTTCATCTTCTTGTTGTTTGGGGTGAAACCACCACGCCCAAACCTCTTCCCACTCCAGTTCTTATCACCACCACATGTCTTCTTCACCTCAACCACCGACACCTCTCTCTCATCTTAAAGCCTCCCAGCCAGATCCACTGCCGACCTAAAAGTGCTTGGTCGGGCAACAATCAAGTGCCTGCGGATATCAGCCGGCAATCCCTGCACATACCTCTTAATCTTCCTCGACATCGGCGTCACCTGATCCGGCACCAGCCTCGCTATTTCGTTAAACTTGGTGGTGTATTGCTGGTGGGTCATGGTTCCCTCCTCAAGCTGTAGGAACTCTCTCTCTACTTTGTCTAGTTCCCTGTGAGGACAGAATTCCTCAACAACCAACTTCTTCAAATCTCCCCATCTCATCCTCCCGATGGCCCTGCTGCCCTCAGCTTGGATAATATTGTCCCACCAACACAAAGCCGAGTCAACAAATGAGTGAGTGGAAAATTTCACTTTCTGATCCTCCCTGCAGTCACTAATATCCAACACTGCCTCCATCTCTCTAACCCTGCGGTGGGCAGCTGCAGCGTTACCATTACCGTCAAAAGTAGGGGGTTTACATCGTTGGAATGCCCAGTAGCTGCATCCCCTCGCGGTTTCCCGCACCTCTACATCTTTTTCATCACTGGAGGCTCCCCTTTCAACATTCATCTCCTCCTCATCATCATGATCTCTCTTATTCTCCCTTCTCCCAGCAGCAGCCCTTTTCTCTTCCTCCTTTTCTTTCCTCTCATCCTCCCTTACAGCCCGGATCACCTCAGTCACGACTGACGGTAGGATAGTCTGCATGACTTGGTGAACCTCCTCCACCACTGCCTCTTTCACTGAGGCCCTCAGGTTGGCACTCTCATCTCCGCCCTCCGGGTGATAAAACCCAGGCTCACCAGGAGACGTCTCTGCAGTTCTCTTCTTGTTCTTTACGACCCGTGGTCTACCAGCATGACCACCTCGTGCTCCACCTATAGAAGCTTTAGATGATCTACCTCCAGCCATCCTCTAACACTACAAGATTCAAACACCAACACGGTCATTCAAGGTAATAGCTCAGTTTATGTCAAGTATAGTAAGTCCCTAATTACAGTGGCCAGTTGTGATTAGCCACTTACTTTACTATTCATCCCCCAAGCATTTCCTATCCTGACTACATCAGTATTCAAATCTACTAAAGGCACATAAATCAAATAGCACATGCACATAGTACCGGTTAACATTAAGAAAAGAATTACCTGATGGCACGTAGCTACTCGGGGCTGGCATCCCTCCGTTCGTCCTATTCTCAGTTTAAGTTTAGGTTTTGAAAATATTTACCTATTTCTCTTAAACTTTTTCTCTGATACCAACTTGTAAGGCCCCGTTCCCGGAGACCTCACAGTTGGTCAATCATAGCATAAAACATTAAACAACACACATTTCATAAAATATTGCAGCGGAATTAAGTTAATAAAAACCATTCATTCTATTAATAATTAACATTGTTAAGCAATGCATCATTGTTTTCTTGAATTACAAAAGACCCCGTTTCGTTGCATTACAAAACAACAATATCATTAAAGATGAATGGATGCCAGTCTTGCCCTGCCGAGTAGCTTCCCCCGCGTGCCACCCTCAGTAACAATTACTTGCCAACTAAAAATGCATAAAAGTCAGCGTTGCTGAGTGAGTTCTAGTTTTAAAACATTCAAAATACCTTGTAGGATTTATATATGAAAATATCCTTTTCAATAAAATACTTCCTTTACTTTTGCACGTGAGCATTCATCATACATACATCAAGGTATAGACTTAATTATCTTTCATTAACTCACGTATCGTTCATTTCGTACGTTTCATACTTTCATCATTATCTTTTACTTATATCTGGATCCTGTCTCATGCAATACCCCCAACTCATGTCCGAAGACCGTTACAGTACCTGGGTACGCGACAAGGACCCCGTCTCTTTTTGCAACACCCCCGCCTCATGTCCGAAGACAGTCACAGCACCGGGTGAGCATCACGACATTTTCGGGTCAATCTCATGGATTAAACCCCTTACGAGTCTGTTGTGACACACAGCCACTCACCTCAACTTGGCTTACAAGTCTGTTGTGACAACACAGTCACTCACCTCAACCTTGGCTTACGAGTCTGTTGTGATGACATAGTCACTCACCTCAACCTGCTTGCAAGACTTTCATTCTTTCATTTCGTTCCACTTTTCATTATCGTTATCTTCCACTTCGTTACATAATACTCGCATACGAATATAAACACACCACGTAAAGTCACATTATACATAGTATAAAGCATCAACACCAGCCCACAACATGCATCACCACAACAGACATGAACCAGCAAAACATTCCAGAACTTACCCGTTACATTCTACTTCCCAAGCTTCTGAAAAATCCTAAGTCCTTAGACAATGCGGATGAATAGTAACTAATGCGGATGAACAATAACTAATGCGGATGAACAACTAATACGGATGAAGTCTTCAGATTATTCCAAGTGTTCAACTAAATGCTGGTAGAACAAATGCGAATGACTGAAACAAATGCGCATGAACACTGTAGCAAATGCGCATGACAAAAGTGCGGAAGAACACTTGGGCGCATAAGCAACTACAAATGCGGATGAACAAACAACAATGCGCATGAACAAGTACTTAAATGCGGATGAACCAACAACAATGCGCATGAACAAGTACTTAAATGCGGATGAACTAACAAACCTGCAAATGCACTTATGCAATTATTCAATTCCTAATCCTCGATCTAACACATCCTTATCATGGATCTAACATGCTTAACACCTAGAGCAGGCATACAACCACAAAAACACCAACAATTCCTAACCAAACATGCTTATCCATCTGTTCGAAGCTTATACTCAACAGCCTAAGCATCAACAGCACATAAACCACCATAAAGCACAAACACAAACACCCATATACATACGGTAAAGCAATCACGACATGTTTTCGGGTCAATCTCATGGATTAAACCCCTTACGAGTCTGTTGTGACACACAGCCACTCACCTCAACCTTGGCTTACAAGTCTGTTGTGACAACACAGTCACTCACCTCAACCTTGGCTTACGAGTCTGTTGTGATGACATAGTCACTCACCTCAACCTTGCTTGCAAGACTTTCATTCTTTCATTTCGTTCCACTTTTCATTATCGTTATCTTCCACTTCGTTACATAATACTTTACGCATACGAATATAAACACCCACGTAAAGTCACATTATACATAGTATAAAGCATCAACACAGCCCACAACATGCATCACCACAACAGACATGAACCAGCAAAACATTCCAGAACTTACCCGTTACATTCTACTTCCCAAGCTTCTGAAAAATCCTAAGTCCTTAGACAAATGCGGATGAATAGTAACTAATGCGGATGAACAATAACTAATGCGGATGAACAACTAATACGGATGAAAGTCTTCAGATTATTCCAAGTGTTCAACTAAATGCTGGTAGAACAAATGCGAATGACTGAAACAAATGCGCATGAACACTGTAGCAAATGCGCATGAACAAAAGAAATGCGGAAGAACACTTGGGCGCATAAGCAACTACAAATGCGGATGAACAAACAACAATGCGCATGAACAAGTACTTAAATGCGGATGAACCAACAACAATGCGCATGAACAAGTACTTAAATGCGGATGAACTAACAAACCTGCAAATGCACTTATGCAATTATTCAATTCCTAATCCTCGATCTAACACATCCTTATCATGGATCTAACATGCTTAACACCTAGAGCAGGCATACAACCACAAAAACACCAACAATTCCTAACCAAACATGCTTATCCATCTGTTCGAAGCTTATACTCAACAGCCTAAGCATCAACAGCACATAAACCACCATAAAGCACAAACACAAACACCCATATACATACGGTAAAGCATAAAACAGCTGCAAAACCTTTTAAACATGCATTTTCAGCCCCAAAGAGGTTTAAAACACATAAAAACCGGGTCTAGAACTCACCTAGTGCAGCAAACAAGTAAAACTCCTCCAAACTCGTGTGCACAAGAGTTCAAACGCCTAAAACAAGCAAAAACACACAACAAAACACATAAAACACATACAAATCAGTTTCATGGCAAAACCCAACATAAACCGAGCCAATTATGCATAGAAATACATACCAAGATCAAAAACAGCCTCTTTCTCTCTCTAGAACCGAGAGAACTTCGGTTTCTTCTTCTTCTTCTTCTTCTGATTCGGTTGAACACAGTAGTAGCAGGAGTGATATGGGCGGCCATGCCCATATAAAGTGAACTTTTGACTTTTGTGTACTTTTACACAAAACCCCCTCATCTTTGGCTTTTTTTTGCTTTCTTCTTGATACTTTTATTTTCTTTTTATTTGACCAAAGTTTTCGGGCGTTACACTGCAACCACCATCGTCGCCGCCATCGCAACCTCAACCACCACCGCCTCCGCCATAAGATAATTCAACAAAATCTCCTCCATAGAAATGCCACCACAACCGCCTCCGCAACTGTCTCTGCAATCGCAACCGCAACCACCATCGTAACCATCACCACTAACAGGAAAAGTGCTTCACATAAGTTCAAATCTATCTTTACACACTGATTAATTATGGAGAAACATAAAACGATTAAACTCACCAGAGTTTGAAAGACTCCGATCGCATCGTCAGAATAGGAGGTCGTGGAGAAGAGGATCGGAAAGCCGGAGGACAAGGAAGCATCGTTGCAATTGGGTTTTGGGGGTTAGGATTAGGGTTTTTGTATTCATCAAGAAATCCACTATTGTAATTGGGCCAAATGAATACGGGGGAAGTGGAGGTGGGCGATAGTCACCTTACGGTTGTTGTGGTAGAGAGAAAGAGAGAGATAGTCTGTATAAAACGACAAAGACTCAAATAGACTCAAATGGAAGCAAATATAAACGACAAAGACTCAAATAGAGATAAAATAAAACGTCAGGTGTTGTATGGCTATTTTGAAAAAAGAGGGATGCAAGTAGTTAAAATGAACAAATGATAGGGATGCAAATGGTAATTTCCTCTAAGAAATATGTAATATTGCTAGTTTAGAAGAGGATATGTGAAATTGCCCATTGCCCCTTATATATAATATATCTGAGATGGATAGATTTGCATTTCACTTAAATTTAAAAACATAATCGAGGCATTTGTGGTAATTAAGAATTTTGATATTTATGAAAGAATTTTGTTATTTAACTAACGACATTTTAAATCTTATATAAGTATTATAATCTAATTTATTTGGTTATCTGATGACATTTATTTAATGAATGATGCTTTTTGTAGTATAAATAATTATTAAAACTAAATTGACAAATCTATGATTTTTTTAAGATAAATCATAGAATTCAATGACAAAAGATATATTGTTTTATATTAATGACCTTTTCAAAAATGAATGAAACTATATAATTCTTAAAATTATTAAAAATCAAACATAATCTGTTACCTATAATAGTATTATTTTAAAAATGTTAACATATTTATACAATATACCTTTGAGAATGCATGATTGTTTGTTTACTTTTATTTTAAGATGACAAAATTGTCTCTTAAGAATCTGACTACCAACAATTGTTGACTTTGAACAAATTTCTCCCGTAACATTTAGTTCGCTATAAATTTTTTATCATATGTTAATATATTTTTAAGAAACAATAATTCTATTCTCTATAATTTGAGTATTACATTGCTATAATTTTTTAATTTAAATTAAAGATACATGTTGTGTTGGTAGTTGCATCGAGCGGCAACCATCTATATAAAATGAAGAAAAAAAAGGAGGGGGGGCATGCGCGAATGCTAGAGAGCTCATTTGTTATTAGTGATTTTCGTATTGGACATATGTGATCAAGTAGCAACATACAATAACATTACCAATATTGTATGCATTTATACAGTCACATCAAGATCAACCATTTTTTTATTTATGTGTATAGACACGTTGAACTTGATATACAACTATATATAACTTTAATATTCAGAGAAAAATTACTAAATATATATATTTATGAATATTTGAGAAATAATAGCTAGATGATAATATAACAATTAAAGTGCATTATTAATATTTATTTATCGGGAATTATATAGATAATATACATAGTATGTGATTTTATAAATGTGTATATATTTTCAATTTATGTGTATAAATATAACTCAAATTTATCTAAACAAAATATATCATATCCTTTTAGAATATGCCACAAAATATTCCATTTATTAAGAGAATATGAGTGTGAATTTCTGACATGACACGAATCTAACTCGAAATTCAAGGTTTGGGTTTACTTATAAATAGTCTCGGGTTAGGTTTGGGTTGAACCCGTGAACCTACTTGTCAAGACATGTCGCGTTCGGGTTTAACCCAACGGGTTCACTGGTTGATCCGTTTAACCCATATTTTTAATTATTTTTTTATATATTTGGTATCATGAATTACATTTCTAGGTTGTTTTAGAATAGAAATAACAAAAGATTTATAAACTAAAATATAATTGTTTTATATTAATTTGTATTTTTTGTTGTATACTAATTATTTTAAAGTTTTAATATGTAAAACAATATAAAAATTTAAAATTTCAGATCAATCTGGTCGTGTTCGTCTCAACCCGTTAGATTTCATGTCGTGTTCGGGTTGACACTTCTAATACAATTTTTCGGGTTCACGTTGCATTCGGGTTCGTGTCGGGTTGGACCTTACAACCTGACAACAGGACCTGTTAAACACCCTATACAAGCTTATATATAAAGAACTAATATAGAAATTATAACTACTAAAAAAATTAAGATAACCCTAGCCGCCACTACCCTAAAAGTCATCGTCTCCTCTGACTCGTAAAGCCATCTATAAGCAGCAAAGAAGCCAATATATTCTTGTTTTGCATGATATTTAGTGATTCGTGTACTAGGTAGCACTGTTTTGTTATATCGTTGTGAGTATTAACGGTGAAGTCATCCACCAACAACAACAACAACAAGACCAAAGGCAAGTAACTAATGTGTTTTAATCAATAAATGAAATCATATGCCATAACATGCCAATCAAAACTTCAACCCAATCTAAGAAAAACTAATGTTAAACCAATGTCATAAATACAAACCCTACACCTGGAGAAGATCATGGGTGATTTAGCCATTTATGGTTTTTATGGAATCAAATTTGGTTGTTGTGGGAATCGATTGCATGAAAGGATGGATCCATAGGTGTTATTTGCTCTCAAAATTGCTTCTTGTACGGCCAAAAATGACTTAGTGAATAATGATTTCATAGCCCCTTTTTACTCTTTAATTAGCTCATAAAAACCTAAAAATTTGCAATTGTCAACACAGGAACGTAATTTACTACCCCCTAAAACAACACAATTTATTCATGTTATACGTTCTAGTTTGTGTGCTTAGTTTGTGTGCTTTATTTTGACTGATCATAGCATAGAACGTAAATTACGTTCATAGGGACCTAATTTAAGTCCCTCGTCACTTCGTCGTCATTTCTTTCATATTTTAAGTTTTCCTTCTTTCGTGAGCTTTCGGCTTCCATTCTAACTACCGAAAAATACCCATATTGTCTCTGTTTAGCTTAATACACCTGAAAATCAATTAAGTCTTAAAGTAATTGTATTCCACATCAATAAATATATAAAACACATAACTAGACACGTTAATAGACTAAAAAACAGCAACACATCAAGGACAAAGTTTGTTAATTGTTTGACAATAAATGTGTTAGCTTGATATATTCAATTACTAGAAAACGATTCACTCGAAGATTCGTTCAAACAAAGTTTCTTCGTTGTGATCCAAGATTGTAAGGCCCCGTTCCCGGAGACCTCAAGGTTGGTCAATCAGTGCATAATATATATAAAAACATTATATAGTTCATAAATCAATGCAGCGGAATTAATATCAAAAGCCACCCATTCATTAAAAAATATTGTTGCTAAGCAATACATCGTTGGTTGTTATTAGTTACAAAAGCCTACATTAATTGCATTACAAAACAACAATGATATTAATGGTGAATGGATGCCAGTCTAGCCCTGACGAGTAACCTCCCCATGTGCCATCCTCAGCAAAGACTACCTGCCAACTAAAAATGCATAAAAGTCAGCGTTGCTGAGTGAGCTCTAGTTTTAAAAAAAAAACATTAAAATACCTTGTAAGATTCGTATATGAAAATACCCTTTTAAAATAATATTCATTTCTTTTGTACGTGATCACACATCATACGTACAGTTAGATAACATCCATTATCTTCTTTTACTATTTCCATCATCATTAATTTCGAACTTTTATTTTAATCTTTCACTTAATCCAGACCAATGTGCTATGCCCCCAAATAATGCGCATAAAACTGGTACTGGGCCGAGATCTACAAATAGACCCCAAACTGGTGGACGAAGCTGACTCCAGTACCGGGGCAGCAACAAGGGTCCCCTCAATCTCAAAGATTGACCCTGTGTGCATCCAACGGGTTAGCTAAACCGTACACAGTTGAGCTAACAACCTAATGGTTGTGGACCTCATGTGAATTTGCTTGCAAGACTTTCTTTCATTCTTTATGTTCCACTTTTCATTATCATTGATCTTTCCACTTTCTTTAATGATAATACTTTACGGATACGGATAAAATCACACCACGTAAAGTCACGTAATAGTATAATAATAAGGAATACAAGAACGGCCCAAAACATAAATAAAATAATCAAATATAACACCAAGTCAAACAAGGGTCAAACACTAAAATTCTGATTTCCCAAAATTCCAGAAAATTTTCTAAGTGTTTAGGCGCATAGGCACTATGCAGGCGCATGAGCCCTGCTTAGGCGCATTAACACTATTCGGGCGCATGAATCCTACACTTGGGCATTTTAGCTTACATTTCTGGGCGCATGAACTGTTCAGGCGCATGACTAGCACTTAGGCGTCTGAACAAAAGGGTTGGGAGCATGGACACTATTGGGATGCATGAGTCTATACTTAATGTTTTCAGGCAAACACCTTGAGCGCATGGGCACTATTAGGGGGCATGAGCCCTGCTTCAAACTTTTCTAAGGAAAATTTAGGGCGCATGGGCCCTGTTTGGGCGCATGACCTGTACTTGGCATTTCTAAGCCTAAACCTCAGGCGCATGGGCCCTGTTTGGGCGTTATGCATTTTTCAAAACCAAAACTATCCCAGACCTGCATTTGCACCTGTTTTAAGCATAAACTTAACATTCTAAGCAACCACCATACATAAACAAGCATAATACATAAGCATATACACATATAAACATACAATTACAAGAAATCCATTATGAAAAACCTTTTTAAATGCATTTTCAGCCCCAAACTTGTTTAAAACTCATATAAAACGGGGTCTAGAACTCACCTATTGCAGCAAACAAGTAATACTCCTCCAAACTTGTGTGCACAAGAGTTCAAACACCTAGAACAAGCATATACAAACACCCAAACACAAAGAGCGCTTAAAAATCGGTTATAAGGATGGAAACCTTATCAAAACCGAGCCAATTAACACAAAAACACTTACCAAATGAAGATTTCAGCCTTCTACTTCTTCACAACCGAGAGAAAACCCAAATTCAGCTTCTTTTCTTCTTGTCTCAGTCGAACTCAGCAGTAAGAAAGGCAATATGGGCGACCATGCCTTCTTTATATTAACATATTGACTTTTGTGTACTATTTACACAAAGCACCCCTCAACTTTGGTTTCTTTTAGTTTTCTTCAAAATACTTTCTTTCTTTCTTTTATGTGGCAAAATTTAAGGTGTTACACAAGATCATGAATCAGGAGACTTCAAGTAATTATAATATTTGTTTGTTAGGTAGTGTTGATACATTTAAAGCAGTTAAAGAGAGAAACATGATTGAGATAAAAAGATAAAAGGCAGAATCACGTGTGGCTAAAGATTCAAAGATTGAGTTGCATAGGTATTTGAAAGAGGAGATTGAAGGAGATGATGTTTGATTTGAAAGCCCAGATTTCATAGTTTTAAATTGGTGAAAAATAAGATGTCTTGCATTTTCTACACTAGAAATTGTCTCTTATTCTCGATATATATAATAGCTATTTCCATTTTAATTGTCACTTCCGAATCTACATTTAGCACAAAAGGTAGAGTGCTCGACTCATTTAAGAGTTCTTTAATTCCTCAAACTTTTGAAGTTTTACTTTTGTAAAGATTGGATTCGTCCTATACGCTTATCCCATCTTAGTTTAGGCCTGCTTCTACTCCTCCTTCACTGTGCAGTTGGGGTTTTCACCTCTCTAACTTGCATTGTTGTCTCCCTCCACTTAACATGCCTAAACCATCTCAATATCCCATCTTTTATCTTAACTTCTATACTAGGATACTAGCCATTCCTAACATCTCTCTATAATCTTATTTCTTATCCTATGTTCTTATAACTCTTTAAACAATATCCACATATTCATCTCAACATCCTCAACTCCATTGCCTGAATCATGCGTGCATGCGCATTCGTGATGGCGTCGGATAAACTGCAACCCCATAAAATCTCTCACCTTTTATCTTAACCTCTATACTAGGCTACTAGCCATTCCTAACCTCTCTCTAAAACCCCCTCATTTCTTAAAATGTGCCTATAACTATCTAACATTGTGACCACACATTACTCAACATCCTTAACTCCATTAACTCCATAGCCTGCATCATGAAAACATGAGTATTCATGATGTCATCGGACAAACTACAACCCATAACTTTCCCCCTAGTCTGGAAGTTCCTGTCATAAAATTTGTCACACCGTACTCTTGAAACCACCCAAACTTACATGAGCCTACCTATACTTAGTGTGCTACGCCACTATCTATGCCCCTATCACTTTCATAATGATCCTAACTTATTAAACTTAGTTGTTTTCGACAACTCTACTAAAGTGGCAATAAGGTATTCAGTATTAGAGTGACTAACCCTTAATCTTTTGCCCCCTAGAGTTGCTCACCACTCTTTTAACCACACATTCAAACTTTGTTTATTCTCCACAACTAACACAATATCACCCACAAAAAGTATACAAGGTAGAACCGTCTTCTAGATCGACTTTATGAACTCATATATGATAATTGCAAATGGAAACAGACTCAACACGAACCCTTGGTGGAGGCCTACCTCCAAAGAGAATAAAGAAGTATCTCTTATCGACACCCGTACACTTGTTTCAGTCCTATCATACGTATCTAATATTAAATCTATATATTTCTATGGTACTCTACCCTCCAAATTGTCCTAGTGTACGTGAAATTATCATACGCCTTTTCGAGTTCAATAAACACCATGTTGACCACCTTGACATAAACCAAGTTGGTTTACCTTAACATGAGTCTTTTTTCTACAATCTCAACTACTCCCGTAAGCAAATTTATGTAAAATGAGTTACTACAAACTCTTTAGCTACACATATAAGTCTAGTGGTTATGAATAGATAGTGTAAATATAAATTACATCAAGCATAAAAATTCAAAACATGGAACCTTTCTAGGAATTTGATGAAAGATTTGATCTTTTGATCAAGAAATGTTCTTGAAAGCCTAATCACCCTGTTTTGACCAATTACCCCATCCAACCCATTTTACCAATTTTACCACCATCAAAAAGAAGAGAGTAAAGGAATGTGGGACTATAAAAGAGAATAGTTGTGAGAGATTTTAAACAAAACTTTTATTTCATAACATGATGCTGTTAGTTGTTAGGACAATATTGCACCTGCTTGACCTCCAGTCTTACGGGTGGTGCTTGTCAGACCCAGTAGTACTACCCAAGATTTCCCGCTAGATTCCTTAATTAACGATCTGAAAGTGTGAGGGCTTTCAATGGTATATCACACTACGTCTTACTAAACACATGTTATAATAGCAAAGCGTTTTAAAATAGTGTATGCTTTCTCCCCCAAAAAGAGAGTAAATAAAAGTGGGGCATTGAACTCACCTGGTGCGCAACAAACAATACCAAGAGCTACCAAGAAGTGGAAAGACAACCCTTCAAAGGTTACCTAGAACAAGCAAGTATATAAGTACATGTACACAGAAAAACTTAACAACCCTAAGTGCTCAATAAACATGTTAACCCAAGGTTTTGGAAAAACAAGACTCATTAGACCTAGTTGACCCGTTTGACCCATTGGTGACATGCCAAGTTAGATTCTTGTTTGACCAATTATAGCAATTCATAAATCATCATACTATCACAGACTACTATGCAATTTATTCCCATAAGCTACATTACAACACTTAAGTTTTATCATGCTTTTCATGCTAACTTAGGTTATCATACAACGCACGCAAACCAATTCATCATACAAAACATGTTCACAATTAGATTCTTCTATAATACACATTGGGTTTAGTCACTCACAACGTGCCATGTGAAGCCACTCACGGCTACACACCCTAAACCCTACCAATCCTACAAAGTAGGGGCCTCTGATTCGCACACGTGTATGATACCCATCATCAATATCCCATATGTAATTCATACAACCAAGACATCAGCATTACAAAAATCAACAATCACAATTCATCATGTCACATGACCTGTACACTTGCACATTTTTCAAGAAAACCTATATGTTCTCATAGTTTCATCAACTAACCATATGACCCAATCATCACAATTCAACACATTAGACATCATCCGTGATCACTCTATCATGCTCCTAACATCCTAAACATGATCAAACACAAAATCACACGTTTCATATAAATAAAGTTTCCTTTTTGGGAAAGTGGCATCCAAAATCTATGTGTTCATCAATTTCAATCCCAAATTCATCAACAACATCCCTAATCTAGTTCATAGCAATCATAATCACCCATTTAACATCAACAATTCATCAAAACATGAATTCTCATGAATAAAAGTTTTCAATTTTGGCAATGTATGAACTAGATGACAAAACCATGGATTTCTTGCATAATCTACATAGATTAACATTCTTACAACATAACTAGCATCATATCATCATCAAACCATCATCAATTTTGACTTTTCTTTTTCATAAAATTCGAACTAGGGTTCTGCCATAATCAAAAACCATGAAAACTCAATAAAATCTAACCTTAAGTGTGCAAAGATTATGATTAACACTTGCTAATCACTTGTAATGCTTGAATGACACTAGAAATCGATGGAATCTTGTTGTTCTTTGATCAAAATTGCAAAATGTGGAGTGTGTGTGTGAGGTTTACGGCCGAAGTGAGGGGAGGGGACTAGGGTTGGGTTTTGATCACTTGACTTAATTAAAATTACCTTTTAAAACCCCCTTTAATCACCTTTTGTACAAATTAATCTTTTTAGCATTTTTTTAACAATTTTTAACTACAAAATACAAGTATTTTTAACCAACAATAATAATCATGCATAATCTCCACTCGCAACAAAATACATGGAATAAATATAACACGTTGACACGTTACAAGACAAAACCCATAATAATATTTAAAATTCACAAATCACATAACCACAAACTAATAATCAACATTATTAATGAAGTTATTATCTAGTGACCATTGTTAATTATTATTAAGTCATTAACGTTTAACGACAACTAGTGTGTGCTCACGACACGTGTATGCAAGACCTAACGGAGTTTGGTACCGGAAATTTCCGGATGTCACATCATATATATATATATATATATAATATATATATATATATATATATATTATATATAATATATACGTACTTTAATTCTTTAGCATTAAGTTCATCATTAAACCCCATTAACGCATGTTACACGGTAGCATTACACATAACAGTCCAAGTTTCCCCCGGAAACATCGACATTCGTGCGAGAACTCCATTTCTTCTCACCAAAACTCATCCTTCGCGCGAGAACATTGTCAGTCACGCGAGTACTTTTAAAAAGTAACCGTTTGCCACGAAAACCTACTATTCACACGAGAAGTCGCTCCCCGTGCGATAACTTTTCTGCTGCACAAAACTTTATCCACAAGTTATCGCTTCTTTAACCACTTTAATGCCTAGAACATGCTATAACAGTTTATATCATTATACTATATCAAAACAATCATTTAGCTATGCATATTAGCCCAAAACATGGAAAATACATAAAAGAGGAGTCTAGAACTCACCTTATGATATCTTTGCACACGAACAACACTTAAACCGAGAGTGTTTCGAGCAGAAGCTACATAATCATGCGCAATATCATTACATATGGTCATACATGCATCAATACATAAATATCAACAAATACATACCTTAGACATGTAAGGCCCAGTTCCTGGAGACCTTATAGTTGATCAATCATAGAAAAATATATATAAAAACATTATATAGTTCATAAATCAATGCAGCGGAATTAATATCAAAAGCCACCCATTCATTAATAAATATTGTTGCTAAGCAATACATCGTTGGTTGTTATCAGTTACAAAAGCCTACATTAATTTCATTACAAAACAACAATGATATTAAGGGTGAATGGATGCCAGTCTAGCCCTGACGAGTAGCCTCCCCATGTGTCATCCTCAGCAAAAACTACCTACCAACTGAAAATGCATAAAAGTCAGCGTTGCTGAGTGAGCTCTAGTTTAAAAAAAACATTAAAACACCTTGTAAGATTCGTATATGAAAATACCCTTTTAAAATAATATTCATTTCTTTGTACGTGATCACACATCATACGTACAGTTAGATAACATCCATATCTTCTTTTACCATTTCCGTCATCATTCATTTCGAACTTTTATTTTAATCTTTCACTTAATCCAGACCAACGTGCTATGCCCCCAATAATGCGCATAAAACTGGTACTGGGCTGAGGTCTACAAATAGACCCCAAACTGTGGGACGAAGCTGACTCCAGTACCCGGGGCAGCAACAAGGGTCCCCTCAATCTCAAAGATTGACCCTGTGTGCATCCAACGGGTTAGCTAAACCGCACACAGTTAGCTAACAACCTAATGGTTGTGGACCTCATGTGAATTTGCTTGCAAGACTTTCTTTCGTTCTTTATGTTCCACTTTTCATTATCATTGATCTTCCACTTTCTTTAATGATAATACTTTACGGATACGGATAAAATCCACACCACGTAAAGTCACGTAATAGTATAATAATAAGGAACACAAGAACGGCCCAAAACATAAATAAAATAATCAAATAATAACACCAAGTCAAACCAGGGTCAAACACTAAAATTCTGATTTCCCAAAATTCCAAAAAATTTTCTAACTGTTTAGGCGCATGGGCACTATGCAGGCGCATGAGCCCTGCTTAGGCGCATGGGCACTATTCGGGCGCATGAATCCTACACTTGGGCATTTTAGCTTACATTTCTGGGCGCATGAACTGTTCAGGCGCATGACTAGCACTTAGGCGCCTGAACAAAAGGGTTGGGAGCATGGACACTATTGGGACGCATGAGTCTATACTTAATGTTTTCAGGCAAACACCTTGTGCGCATGGGCAACTATTAAGGGGCATGAGCCCTACTTCAAATTTTCTAAGGAAAATTTAGGGCGCATGGGCCCTGTTGGGGCGCATGACCTGTACTTGGCATTTCTAAGCCTAAACCTCAGACGCATGGGCCCTGATTGGGCGTTATGCATTTTTCAGAATCAAAAACATCCTAGACCTGCATTTACACACTGTTTTAAGCATAAACTTAACATTCTAGCAAAACATACATAAACAAGCATAATAACATCATCAATACACATATAAACATACGATTACAAGAAATCCATTATGAAAAACCTTTTTAATGCATTTTCAGCCCCAAACTTGTTTAAAATCAATAAAACGGGGTCTAGAACGCACCTATTGCAGCAAACAAGTAATCTCCTCCAAACTTGTGTGCACAAGAGTTCAAACACTAGAACAAGCATATACAAACACCCAAACACAAAGAGCGCTAAAATCGGTTATAAGGATGGAAACCTTATCAAACCGAGCCAATTAACACAAAAACACTTACCAAATGAAGATTTCAGCCTTCTACTTTTTCACAACCGAGAGAGAAACCAAACCAAATTCAGCTTATTTTTCTTGTCTCGGTCGAACTCAGCAGTAAGAAAGGCAATATGGGCGACCATGCCTTCTTTATATAACATATTGACTTTTGTGTACTATTTACACAAAGCACCCTCAACTTTGGTTTCTTTTAGTTTTCTTCAAAATACTTTCTTTTCTTTCTTTATGTGGCAAAATTTTGGGTGTTACAAGACACACCTAGCACCAACTTCTCTCTTCTCAAGCACAACAACAACACTTTTCGCATGAAGTGGAGAAGATTGGGTGTCTGGGCCTATTTATATTGTCTCTCTCTCTCTCCTCGCAACTGTTCTCGCGCGAGAACCTTTAGTCGCGTGAGAACTGCCCTCCACGCGAGAACTTTGTGACTCGTGTGAGAACTCAACCTTCGCGCGAGAACTTCACCTTCATTCAAAAATTCGAGGCGTTACATGGTTAGCCCGTCTTGTTGTATCGATGTGAATATCAATGGTGAAGTTATCCACCAACAGCAACAAGATCCAAGGTAAGTCTTAAAGTTTTTTGTTAATGTTTTTAGAACTAGATCGGATGACGAACCGATCAACTGGTCGGCCGAATTTAAAATCATATGACGTCATAGTTATATCTATATATATATATATATATAATATATATATATATATATAGATATATATATATATATATATATATTATATATATATATAGAATTCAATATAATTTTCATATATGTGTTTTATAATTATATATGAAACTCAACATTAATCTTACGTCTAACACTTCAATCCATTGTTTGACCTACCTGTTACCCATAACTAAATACTAGTTGTTTTGAAACCAGACCAACGTCGAAATCGTAACTTTTTTTCTAGAAATAAGTCATATCTTTTTTATTATCTCAACAAATAAGTGTTCAATGCATAATGTATGATCTTTAAGCATGATTTTAAGAAATAGAGTAAATTACCATTTGCATCCCTGACTTTTGTGCATATTAACCACTTGCATCCCTGCAGTTTCAAAATTGCCATCCGCCCCCTGGCAATTCCTTTTTATTTCCATTTGAGTCCAACACACCGACGACGTTAGATTTTTCAGTTAATTTTAAAGAAATAACAAAATACCCTTTATTTAATACCCTATATCCACACCCCACCCTTTTTTATCTTCTCTCTATGTCTCTCTCTCTCTTCTTCGTCTTTATGTCCACCACCACTTCCACCGCAACCACCGCAGTCGCCGTACCACCATCGTCGCCACACCACCGCCGATGTCGCCGCACCACCACCGCCACCTCTTTAGTCCCTACAACCACCATCGTCGCCGCCACCGCAACCTCAACCACCACCGCCTTCGCCATAAGATAATTCAACAAAATCTCCTCCATAGAAATGCCACCGCAACCGCCTCCGCAGCCGCAATCACACTCGCAATTTAAGTGCATTATTAATATTTATTTATCGGGAATTATATAGATAATATACATAGTATGTGATTTTATAAATGTTTATATGTTTTCAATTTATATGTATAAATATAACTCATATTTATCAAAACAAAATATATCATATTCTTTAGAATATGCCACAAAATATTCCATTTATTACGAGGTTAGGGGTGTGAATTTCTGACACGACACGAATCTAACACCAAAATTCACAGGTTTGGGTTTACTATAAATAGGCTTGGGTTAGGTTTAGGTTGAACCCGTGAACCTACTTGGCAAGACATGTTGGGTTTGGGTTTAACCCAACGGGTTCACATGTTGATCCGTTTAACCCATATTTTTAATTTATTTTTTGTATATATTTTTGTATCATGAATTAATTTCTAGGTTGTTTTAGAATAGAAATTAACAAAAGATTTATTAACTAAAATATAAATGCTTTATATTAATTTGTATATTTTGTTGTATAATAATAATTTTAGAGTTTTAATATGTAAAACAATATAAAAATTTAAAATTCCAAGTCAACCTGGTCGTGTTCGTCTCAACCCGTTAGATTTCATGTCGTGTTCGGGTCGACACTTCTAACACAATTTTTCGAGTTGACGTTGCATTCGGGTTCGTGTGTAACACCTGAAATTTCCATATCACATCAAAGAAAAGAAAAATATCTTGAAGAAAACATAAAAGAGCAAAAGTGGAGGGGGCTTTTGTGTAAAAATACACAAAAGTTAATATTTTAATATAAAGAAGGTATGGCCACCCATGCTTAACCATTTCCTGCTGTTGTTCGACCGAGAAGAAGAAAAGAAGACTGAACTTTGTTCTCTCGGTTTGAAGAAGAAGAAAGGGCTGAAAATCTTCATAGGTAATTGTTTTCGTGTTAATTGGTTTAGTTTTTATGGGGTTTTCATCCTTAAAACCGATATTTAAGTGCTCTTTGTGTTTGGGTGTTTGTTTTGGCTTATTTTAGGTGCTTGAACTCTTGTGCAAGCAAGTTTGGAGGAGTTTTGCTTGTTTGCTGCAATAGGTGAGTTCTAGACCCTATTTTATATGTGTTTTAAACAAGTTTGGGGCTGAAAATGCATGTTAAAAAGGATTTTACAACTGTTTTATGCTACCCGTATGTCTATGTATGTATATACTTATGTTCTATGCTTGTTTATGTGTTGTGGCTGCTTAGAATGTTAAGTTTATGCTTAGAATAGGTGCAAATGAAGGTCTGGGATGGTTTTGATTCTGAAAATCACACAACAGGTGGTCGTGCGCCCAAATAGGGCCCATGCGCCTGAGATTTTGACTTAGAAATGCCTAAGTACAGGCCATGCGCCCAAACAGGGCCCATGCGCCTGGAATTTGCCTTAGAAAACTTTAAGAATGGGTCATACGACCCAATAATGCCCATGCGCCCAAGATTTTGCCTGAAAATACTAAGTATAGACTCATGCGCCCAAACAGTACCTCATGCGCCCAGCCCTTTTGTTCAGGCGCCTAAGTGTTGGACATGCGCCTGAACAGTTCATGCGCCCAGAAGTGTAAGCTGAAATGCCTAAGTGTAAGATTCATGCGCCCGTATAGTGTTAATGCGCCTAAGCAGGGCTCATGCGCCTGCATAGTGTCCATGGGCCTAAACACTTAGAAATTTTCGGGAATTTTTGGAACATCAGAATTTTAGGGTTTGACCCTGGTTTGACTTGATGCTACAATTTGATTATTTTATTCATATTTTGGGCTGTTCTTGTGCTCCTTATTATTATATTATTATGTGACTTTACGTGGTGTGATTTTATCCGTATACGTAAAGTATTATCATTAAAGAAAGTGGAAAGATTAATGATAATGAAAAATGGAACATAAAAAACGAAAGAAAGTCTTGCAAGCAAATTTACTGGAGGTTCACAACCATTAGGTTGTTAGCTCAACTGTGTGCGGTTTAGCTAACCTGAGGGATGCACACGGGGTCAATCATTGAGATTGAGGGGACCTTTGTTGCTGCCCCGGTACTGGAGTCAGCTTCGTGCACCCAGGTAGGGGTCTATTTATAGACCTCGGCCCAGTACCAGCTTCATGCGCATTATTTGGGGGCATAGCACATTGGTCTGGAATAAAGTGAAAGAGAAAAATAAAAGTTCAAAATGATTGATGATGGAAATGGTAAAAGAAGATAATGAATGTTGTCTAACTGTACGTATGATATGTGATCGCGTACGAAAGAAATGTACATTATTTTAATGGGTATTTTTATATATAAATCTTACAAGGTATTTTAATGTTTCTAAAACTAGAGCTCATTCAGCAACGCCGACTTTTATGCATTTTCAGTTGGCAGATAATTTTGCTGAGAATGGCACTCGGGGAGGCTACTCGTCGGGGCAAGACTGGCGTCCGTTCATGCTTAATGATTTTGTTGTATTATAATACAACTAATTGATTATTTTGTAACTCTAAATTACTCTGATGTATTATTTTGCAACATTAATTATATGCATGAATGCCTTTTGTTAATTAAATTCCGCTGTAATATTTTATGAAATACATATTGTTTAATATAATAATGCTATGATTGTCCAACTGTGAGGTCTCCGGGAACGGGGCCTTACAAGTTGTTATCAGAGCCAAAGTTAGAGCCAAAGTTTAAGAGAAATGGATAAATATTTTCAAAAACCTAAAATAAACTGTGAATGGGACCGAATGGAGGGATGCCAGCCCGAGTAGCTACGTGCCATCAGGTATTTCTCTTCTTAATGTTAACCGGTATTATGTGCGTGTGCTATTTGATTTATGTGCCTTTAGTATATTCCAATACTAATGTAGTCAGGATAGGAAATGCTCGGGGGATGAAGAGTAAAGTAAGTGGCTAATCACAACTGGCCACTGTAATTAAGGACTTACTATACTTGACATAAACTAAGCTATTACCTTGAATGACCGTGCTGGTGTTTGAATCTTATAGTGTTAGAGGATGGCCGGAGGAAGATCGTCTAAGGCTTCTAGAGGTGGAGCAAGGGGTGGTCGTGGTGGTAGGCCACGGGCTGCAAGGAACAAAACTAAGACTGCAGAGACGGCTCCTGCTGGGCCTGGGCTTCATCACCCAGAGGGCGGTGATGAGAGTGCCAATCTGAGGGCCTTAGTGAAAGAGGCAGTGGTTAAGGAGGTTCACCAAGTTATGCAGAAGATCCTACCGTCTGTCGTGATTGAAGTGATCCGGGCTGTAAGGGAAGACGAGAGGAAAGAGAATGAGGAGGAGAGGAGAACTACAGCTGGAGGGAGGGAGAATGTGAGGGATCATGATGATGATGAGGAGCTGAATGCTAAAAGGGGAGCCTCCAGTGATGAAGAGGAGGTGGAAGTGCAGGAAACCGCCAAGGGATGTAGTTATGGGGCATTCCAACGATGCAAACCCCCTACTTTCGACGGCAACGGTAATGCTGCCGCTGCTCACCGTTGGGTAAGAGAGATGGAGGTGGTGTTAGAGATTAGCGAGTGCAGAGAGGATCAGAAAGTGAAATTCGCCACTCACTCGGTTGTTGACTCGGCTCTGTGCTGGTGGGACAATATTGTCCAAGTCGAGGGCAGCAGGGCCATTGGGAGGATGAGATGGGAAGAGTTGAAGAAGACGGTGATTGAGGAATTCTGTCCTCACAGGGAACTGGACAAGATAGAGAGAGAGTTCCTACAGCTTGAGGCGAGAACCATGACCAACCAGCAATACACTACCAAGTTTAATGAGATGGCGAGGCTGGTGCCGGATCAGGTGACGCCGGTGTCGAGGAAGATTAAGAGGTATGTGCAGGGATTGCCAGCTCATATCCGCAGACACTTGATTGTTGCCCGACCAAGCACTTTTAGGTCGGCAGTGGACCTGGCTGGAGGCTTTACGATGAGAGAGAGGTGGCGGTGGTTAAGGTGAAGAAGACTGGTGGTGGTGACAAGAACTGGAGAGGGAAACGATTTGGGCGTGGTGGTTTCACCCCGAATAATAAGAAGATAAGAGTGGACGACCGTAGGGTGGTGTCGTCAAGCTCGGGGACGAAGAAGTGCGACAGATGTGGTAGGGAGCACACTGGTGAATGCATGAGGGGAGTGACTGTGTGCTTCAAGTATGGGAAGTCCGGTCATATAGCGCAAGATTGTGGAATGATGAAGTGCTACAACTGTGGCGGGACTGGCCACAGGAGCCACGAGTGCAGGAAGTCGAGAGCTGAGAGCTCTGGGACCAAGAAGGGGACTGAAGAAGGAGGACAGAGGGCAAGTGCTAGAGCCTTCACGATGACCCGAGAAGAGGCCCGGGTTGACCCCGACGTCATGTCAGGTATGTTCCTAGTAAACCAAACTTGTGCCTCTGTATTATTTGATACTGGTGCTAGTAGGATTTTCATTTTTGCTGCTTTATGTGTTAAGTTTCCTGTTAGTAGTGGAAGTATTGATGATCCATTTAACGTAGAAACTGCTATTGGTAAGTCTACCAAAATCTCTGACATGATTGAAAACTATGAAATAGAACTAGAAGGCCATAGGTTCTCTGCTAAACTATATGTGATGCCCCTAGGCGGATTTGATGTAGTACTAGGGATGGATTGGTTAGCACCTATGAGGCAAATATCGTGTGTCAGAAGAAGGTGATTCGATTAGTTGCGCTCGATGGAAGTTCGGTGACGGTCTACGGAGATCACGTCACTACGGTTCCGAAAGTGATTTCGATGGCAATGGCAGAGAAGTGCATGAGACGGAGATGTAGTGCCTATCTGGCTTATGTGAAGGATGTGGACACATCAGTACCACAACTGTCTGAAGTACCCGTAGTGTGTGACTTCCCTGAGGTGTTCCCAAAAGATTTACCAGGTGTGCCACCGGACCGCGAGATCGAGTTTCAGATTGATCAGATACCCTGTGCTCAACCCGTTACCAAGGCACCGTATCGATTAGCTCCAACCGAGATGAAGGAACTTATGGTTCAACTGCAGGAGTTTATGGACAAAGGGTTCATCCGACTGAGCATCTCTCCGTGGGGTGCTCCGGTCTTGTTTGTTAAAAAGAAGGATGGTAGCATGAGAATATGTATCGACTACCGAGAGTTGAACAAGTTAACGGTGAAGAACCGATATCCCCTGGCCAGGATAGATGACTTGTTCGACCAGCTCCAAGGTGCCAGTTGGTTCTCAAGGATAGATCTCTGGCCTGGCTACCATCAATTGAAGGTGAAGGAGCAAGATATTCCTAAGACAGCTTTTCGCACGCGTTATGGACATTACGAGTTTCTCGTTATGTCTTTCGGACTAACTAACGCGCCAACTGCCTTTATGGATTTGATGAACCGAGTGTGTCGGCCAATGTTAGATAAATCAGTGATTGTGTTTATTGATGATATCCTGATTTATTCAAAGATCGAAGAAGAACATGCCGGCCATATACGCGAAGTGTTGGAGACACTTAAGAGGGAGAAGCTATATGCTAAATTCTCTAAGTGTGCTTTTTGGTTGCGCGAAGTACAATTTTGGGTCATGTGGTGAATTCTGAAGGAATTATGGTGGACCCGACGAAGGTTGAGGCGGTGATGCAATGGAAGTCTCCAAAGACGCCATCCGAGATTCGCAGTTTCTTGGGTTTGGCGGGCCACTACAGAAGGTTTATCCAGGACTTTTCCAAGATAGCCTCACCTTTGACCAAATTGACGCGCAAGGAGGTGAAGTTTGTGTGGGGTCGAGAACAGGAGGATGCTTTTGAGGAGTTAAAGGCAAGATTAACTCAAGCTCTTGTCTTGACATTACCCGAGGGAAGTGAAGATTTAGTGGTACATTTGGATGCCTCTTATTCGGGAATGGGCTGCGTGTTGATGCAACGTGGACGGGTAATAGCCTACGCGTCCCAACAGCTGAAAATCCACAAGGCCAATTATCCCACCCATGATTTGGAGTTAGTGGCTGTGGTTTCGCACTAAAGATTTGGAGGCACTACCTGTACGGGGCAAAGTGCATAATCTTCACAGACCGCAAAAGCTTAAAGTATTTCTTAGAACAGAAGGACCTTAATATAAGGCAGAGGTGGTGGTTAGAGTTGATCAAGGATTATGATTGTGAAATCCATTACCACCCGGGCAAAGCCAATGTGGTGGCCGATGCCCTGAGCCGAAAAGAGAGACCCGAGCCAATCCGGGTGAAAGCTTATCAGTTGGTGATGACCTCTGACGTGATGACACTGGTCAAAGAAATTCAAAATGAGGCTTTGAAGGAAGGACGCCTTAACTCTGAAAGGATGAGAGGTTTGGTCGCGGAGCTGGGAGAGAATACCCATGGAGTTAGAACCCGCTTCGGGCGGACGTGGATCCCTCGTTATGGAGACTTACGGGGGCGGATTATGGATGAAGCTTATAAGACTCGATACTCCATTCATCCTGGTGCTACCAAGAGTATCATGATATGAAGAAGGATTACTGGTGGCCGGGAATGAAGCGCGATGTAGTGGAGTATGTGAGTAAGTGCCTTACTTGCTTTCAAGTGAAGGCAGAGCACCAGAAGCCATATGGGAAGATCCAACTTTGGATATACCCGAGTGGAAGTGGGAGCACATCACCATGGACTTCATAACGAAGTTACCCTGCACGGCGAGGGGGTATAACGCCATATGGGTGATAGTTGATCGCCTGACAAAGAGTGCACACTTCCTACCGATCCGCGAGACATACTCATCTGAGAGACTGGCGGATCTGTTCATCAAAGAGATTGTAGCTCGTCATGGTATGCCGGTGTCTATCGTGTCGGACCGTGACACCCGGTTCACATCGAAGTTTTGGAAGAGATTCCATGATGCGATGGGGACGAGGCTACACATCAGCACGACTTATCATCCCCAAACAGACGGTCAGTCTGAAAGGACGATTCAGACGCTCGAGGATATGCTCCGAGCATGTGTGATCGACTTTGGAGGGAGTTGGGATGATCACATACCATTAGCGAAGTTCTCGTACAACAACAGTTATCATGCCAGCATTGGCATGCCACCATATGAGATGCTATACGGTAGAAGGTGTAGAACGCCCGTGTGTTGGGGAGACGTCGGCCAGAAGGAGTTAGGAAGTCTTGAGGTGATCGAGGCTATGACAGAGAAGTTAGAAAAGATCAAAGCCTTTATGAAGGCGGCAAGGACGGACAGAAGTCGTATGCCGACAAAAGGCGTAGACCAATCGAGTTCAATGTGGGCGATAGAGTCATGTTGAAGGTCTCACCTTGGAAGGGGATCATCCGATTCCGGAAAAGGGGTAAGCTTAGTCCAAGATACATAGGGCCTTTCCGAATCATCGCACAAGTAGGAGAGGTGGCCTATCGATTAGAACTGCCTGATGAGTTAAATGGAATTCACCTGACATTCCATGTATCTCATCTGAGAAAATGCTTAGCTGATGAAGATATGATTATACCACCGAAGGACATCGAAGTGGATGAACGGCTCAATTATGTGGAGCAACCGGCGGCAATCATCGATCGAAAGGAGAAGAGATTAAGGAATAAAGTGGTTCCACTTGTGTGGGTGCAGTGGAAACACCGGAAGGGTTCTGAGTCTACGTGAAAGACGGAAGAAGAAATGAGACTGCATTACCCACAGTTGTTCGAAAAATGACAGGTTTCGGGGACGAAACCTCTTTAAGGGGGTAGAGATGTAAGACCCGAAATTTCCATGTCACATCAAAGAAAAGAAAAGTATCTTGAAGAAAACATAAAAGAGCAAAAGTGGAGGGGGCTTTTGTGTAAAAGTACATAAAAGTCAATATTTTAATATAAAGAAGGTATGGCCACCCATGCTTAACCATTTCCTGCTGTTGTTCGACCGAGAAGAAGAAAAGAAGACTGAAACTTTGTTCTCTCGGTTTGAAGAAGAAGAAAGGGCTGAAAATCTTCATAGGTAAGTGTTTTCGTGTTAATTGGTTCGGTTTTTATGGGGTTTTCATCTTTAAAACCGATATTTAAGTGCTCTTTGTGTTTGGGTGTTTGTTTTGGCTTATTTTAGGTGCTTGAACTCTTGTGCAAGCAAGTTTGGAGGAGTTTTGCTTGTTTGCTGCAATAGGTGAGTTCTAGACCCTGTTTTATATGTGTTTTAAACAAGTTTGGGGCTGAAAATGCATGTTAAAAAGGATTTTACAATTTTTATGTATATATGTATGTATATACTTATGTTCTATGCTTGTTTATGTGTTGTGGCTACTTAGAATGTTAAGTTTATGCTTAGAACAGGTGCAAATGAAGGTCTGGGATGGTTTTGACTCTGAAAATCACACAACAGGTCGTCGTGCCCTAAAAAGGGCCCATGCGCCTGAGATTTTGACTTAGAAATGCCTAAGTACAGGCCATGCGCCCAAACAGGGCCCATGCGCCTGGAATTTGCCTTAGAAAACTTTTAAGAAGGGGTCATGCGCCCCAATAATGCCCATGCGCCCAAGATTTTGCCTGAAAATTCTAAGTATAACTCATGCGCCCAAACAGTACCTTTTTGTCGCCTAAGTGTTGGACATGCGCGCCCAAGATTTTGCCTGAACTAAGTATAAACTCATGCGCCCAAACAGTACCTCGAGCGCCCAGCCCTTTGTTTAGGCGCCTAAGTGTTGGACATGCGCCTGAACAGTTCATGCGCCCAGAAGTGTAAGCAGAAATGCCTAAGTGTAAGATTCATGCGCCCGTATAGTGTTAATGCGCCTAAGCAGGGCTCATGCGCCTACATAGTGTCCATGGGCCTAAACACTTAGAAATTTTCAGGAATTTTTGGAACATCAGAATTTTAGGGTTTGACCCTGGTTTGACTTGATGCTACAATTTGATTATTTTATTCATATTTTGGGCTGTTCTTGTGCTCCTTATTATTATATTATTATGTGACTTTACGTGGTGTGATTTTATCCGTATACGTAAAGTATTATCATTAAAGAAAGTGGAAAGATTAATGATAATGAAAAGTGGAACATAAAAAACGAAAGAAAGTCTTGCAGCAAATTCACCGGAGATTCACAACCATTAGGTTGTTAGCTCAACTGTGTGCGGTTTAGCTAACCCGTTGGTTGCACACGGGGTCAATCATTAAGATTGAGGGGACCTTTGTTGCTGCCCCGGTACTGGAGTAAGCTTCGTGCACCCAGATAGGGGTCTATTTATAGACCTCGGCCCAATACCAGCTTCATGCGCATTATTTGGGGGCATAGCACATTGGTCTGGAATTAAGTGAAAGAGAAAAATGAAAGTTCGAAATGATTGATGATGGAAATGGTAAAAGAAGATAATGAATGTTGTCTAACTGTACGTATGATATGTGATCGCGTACAAAAGAAATGTACATTATTTTAATGGGTATTTTATATATAAATCTTACAAGGTATTTTAATGTTTTCTAAAACTAGAGCTAACTCAGCAACGCTGACTTTTATGCATTTTCAGTTGGCAGGTAATTTTGCTGAGAATGGCACTCGGGGAGGCTACTCGTTGGGGCAAGACCGGCGTCCGTTCATGTTTAATGATTTTGTTGTATTATAATGCAACTAATTGATTATTTTGTAACTCTAAATTACTCTGATGTATTATTTTGCAACATTAATTATATGTATGAATGCCTTTTGTTAATTAAATTCCGCTGTAATATTTTATAAAATACATATTGTTTAATATAATAATGCTATGATTGTTCAACTGTGAGGTATCCGGGAACGGGGCATTACATCGTGTCTGGTTGGACCTTACAAGCTTATAAAAAACAAATATAGAAATTATTACTAAAAACTTAAGAAAACCCTAGCCGCCACCACCCTAAAAGTCGTCGTCTCCTCTCACTCGTAAAGCCATCTATAAGCAGTAGAAAAGCCAATATATTCTTGTTTTGTATGATATTTAGTGATTCATGTACTAGGTAAGCACTGATTTGTTTTATCGTTGTAAGTATTAACGATGAAGTCATCCACCAACAACAACAACAAGACCAAAGGAAAGTAATTAAAGTTTTTTAATCTATAAATGAAATCATATGTCATAACATGCCAACCAAAACTTCAACCCAATCTAAGAAAAACTAATGTTAAACGAATGTCATAAATACAAACCCTACATCCGAAAAAGATCACGGGCGATTTAGCCATTTATGGTTTTTATGGAATCAAATTTGGTTGTTGTGAGAATCGATTACATGAAAGGATGGATCCATAGGTGTTATTTGCTTTCAAAATTGCTTCTTGTACGGCCAAAAATGACTTAGTGAATAATGATTTCATAGCCCCCTTTTTACTCTTTAATTAGCTCATAAACACCTAAAAATTTGCAATTGTCAACACAGGGACGTAATTTACTACCCCCTAAAACAATACAATTTATTCATGTTATACGTTCTAGTTTGTGTGCTTTATTTTGATTGATTATAGCATAGAACGTAAATTACGTTCATAGGGACCTAATTTATGTCCCTCAATCACTTCGTCGTCATTTCTTTCATATTTTAAGTTTTGCTTCTTTCGTGACCTTCCGGCTTCCATTCTAACTACCGAAAAATACCCAAATTGTATTTGTTTAGCTTAATACACCTGAAAATCAATTAAGTCTTAAAGTAATTGTATTCCACATCAATAAATATATAAAACACATAACTAGACATGTTAATACACTAAAAAACAACACATCAAGGACAAAGTTTCTTAATTGTTTGACAATAAATGTGTTAGCTTGATATATTCAATTACTAGAAAACGATTCACTCGAATATTCGTTCAAACAAAGTTTCTTCGTTGTCATCCAAGATCATGAATCAGGAGACTTCAAGTAGTTATAATTTTTGTTTGTTAGGTAGTGTTGATACATTTAGAGCAGTTAAAGAGTGAACATGATTGAGATAAAAAGACAAAAGGCAGAATCACGTGTGGCTAACGATTCAAAGATTGAGTTGCATAGGTATTTGAAAGAGGAGATTGAAGGAGATGATGTTTTATTTGAAAGCCCATATTTCATAGTTTTAAATTGGTGAAAAATGAGATGTCTTGCATTTTCTACACTAGGAAATTGTCTCTTATTCTCGATATATATAATAGCTATTTCCATTTTAATTGTCACTTCCGAATCTATATTTAGCACAAAAGGTAGAGTGCTCGACTCATTTAAGAGTTCTTTAATTCCTCAAGCAATTGAAGTTTTACTTTTGTCAAGACTGGATTCGTCCTATACGCTTATCCTATCTTAGTTTAGGCCTGCTTCTACTCCTCCTTCACTGTCCAGTTAGGGTTTTCACCTCTCTAACTCGCATTGTTGTCTCCCTCCACTTAACATGCCCAAACCATCTCAATATCCTATGTTCTTATAACTCTTTAACATAATATCCACACATTCATCTCAACATCCTCAACTCTATTGCCTGAATCATGCGCACATGGGCATTCTTGATGGCGTCGGATAAATTGCAACCCTATAAAATCTGCCATCCTTTTATCTTAACCTTTATACTAGGCTACTAGCCATTCCTAACCTCTATCTAAAACCTCATTTCTTAAACTATATGCCTATAACTATCTAACCTTATGACCACACATTATCTCAACATTTTTAACTCAATTGCCTGCATCATGAAAACATGAGTATTCATGATGTCATCAGACAACCTCAACCCAATAACTTCCCCCCTAGTCTGGAAGTTCTTCTCATAAATTTTTGTCACACCGTACTATTGAAACCACCCAAACTTACATGAGCCTACCTATACTTAGCGTGCTACGCCACTATCTATGCCCCCATCACTCTTCATAACGTTCCTAACTTATTAAACTTAGTTGTTTTTGACAACTCTACTAAAGTGGCAATAAGATATTCAGTATTAGAGTGACTAACCCTTAATCTTTTGCCCTTTAGAGTTGCTCACCACTCTTTTAACCACGCATTCAAACTCTGTTTATTCTCCACAACTAACACAATATCACCCACAAAAAGAATACTAGGTAGAAGAACTGTCTTCTAGATCGATTTTGTGAACTCAAATATGATAATTGCAAACGGAAACAGACTCAACACGAACCCTTGGTGGAGGCCTACCTCCATAGAGAATAAACAAGTATCTCTTATCGACACCCGTACACTTCTTTCAGTCCTATCATACGTATCTAATATTAAATCTATATATTTCTATGGTACTCTACCCTCCAAACTGTCCTAGTGTATGTGACATTATCATATGCATTTTCGAGTTCAATAAACACCATGTTGACCTCCTTGACATAAACCAAATTGGTTTACCTTAACATGAGTCTTTTTTCTACAATCTCAACTACTCCCGTAAGCAAATTTATGTAAAATGAGTTACTACAAACTCTTTAGCTACACATATAAGTCTAGTGGTTATGAGTAGATAGTGTAAATATAAATTACATCAAGCATAAAAATTCAAATCATGGAACCTTTCTAGACATTTGATGAAAAGATTTAATTTTTTGATCTAGAAATGTTCTTAAAAGCCTAATCGCCCTGTTTTGACCAATTACCCCATTCAACCCATTTTACCAATTTTACCACCGATCAATAAGAAGAGAGAAGAAATGTGAGATGATAAAAGAGAATAGTTGTGAGAGATTTTAAACAAAACTTATATATCATAACATATTTTTAGAAACTTTAAAAGTTTTGGAAAGAAATGTTGAAGGTCAACCCAACTATTCTATTTTAAACTGCATAAAACTTAACCCATTTTAAATCAGCAACTTTTAACCAATTATCCAGCTTACCCATATTACGAGGTTGCCACACCTCAAAATTCTTACCTTAACCTGAAGCACAAAAAGAATAAATTATAACATAAAAAAGCAAGCAATTAAAACTTTTTTGCAATCTTGCTATGAACACTTTAGCTAGGTGAATGCCCTGGAAATATATATTTTATCAATCAAAGACCAAATTAAAATTTCTAGCAAGGTGTACGTTAAAACATAAAACCTTTCGATTCATATTATGAAAAGATTTGAACTTTAGGAGAAGAAGAATCCTAAGGCAACCTAACCAGCCGAATTTAACCAATTATATTTTGACACAATAAACATATGTTGAATTTGTAACATAATATATATATTTTAACTTACTTTTAAAAAGATTAAAAACTCTCAGACAAAAGTGTTCAAGGTAAACCCATACAACCTGTTTTGATTTGCATAAAAATTACCTATTTTGAACCGCCTGTGCTTCACAAAGTATCCAACTTGCCAATATTACTAGTTCGCCCACCTCTAAGAGCATTTACATTTGGTTCCCCATAACCATCCCCATCTCCAAATTTTAAGGGATTTATAATAATTTGTGTAATTTTACTCGACATTAGATACCTCGTCCCATCCCCATCGCCTAAATTTTTAAGGGACAGCTTACTGCTCCCCCAAATTTGAGGTCACCTACTCACAACCCCATAAACTATATGTATGGGAAATGAGATGGGTGATATTTTAAAAAAATATGAAATAAATTTAGAGCATAGTGAATTTTAGATAAATTATAGGTAAGTAGATGAGAAACCTTATGTAAATACTCTAAATAATAGCGAATAATAATACACGAAAAGGTTAATAGTCCCTCCAGTTGTGTAAATTAAAAGAGAACAAAAAATTCCCTAACCAAAGAGAAAAAAAAGCATTTTCACAGTGGAAAAGAAAAATAATCAAGTTCCCCAATAATAATAAACAAATTGTTGAGTAGAACTTATCTGATTTGACTAGAAAAGCAGTATCAATATTGAACAAAAAACTAATCATGTCACTAAATGTTTAATAATTATAAATTAAAACTTCGGACAAAATCTTACCCATTTTGACCCAACCACGTCTTGACCACTTCCCCAACTAGCTAGTTACATGCACATCTCACCAAATTGTATTTCTAAATGCATAAAACTTCCAAAGTTAAATTACCAAAAAATATAGACTATCAAATAATATAGTATTTGTATTTAGTCTACTAAATACTTTAACCAAGGCAGGGTGGAAAAAGTTATCTTAATTGTTGAGTAGACCAAGGATAGAAATTGTTACATTGATCCTTTAGTCGCCATAATCAAGATAAAATTTAATGGTAATCATGAGTGGAAAACAAAAAACAATTATACAAAATTATAAACTAAGGGAGAGTTGAAATTTCACATGAATCAAGAGGGCATTCTCAAATGAAATTGAATGATCGGTTAATACAACTAATAAAGAAAGGTAGGGGAAAAATAATTACCTTAATCACTTAATAGCCTAGGAATTGAAATTGTTACCTTAATTCTGTGGTTGCTGGAATCAAGATCAGAATTTTTTAAGTAAACGAAAACGAATGAATGGTTATATAGAACAATAAACCTAGGGAGGTCAAAATTGTCACCTTCCTCACTGAGTAGTTCACGGATAGAAAATGTTTTCTTTAGTTACCAAAACCAATATCAGAAATTAAGGGCAGTCAAGAAAGAAAACAAATGAAACCATATACAGAATGGTAAACCATGACAAATCCACATTTCATCCAAAGTTTACCTTAAAACATTAAACCTGTTAAGTCATTTTATTAAAGGATTTGAACTTTGTACAAAACATGTTTTAGTATAACCGAACCGACCCGCTTTCACCAATTACCCAGACCAAACTATTTTACCACCTATGGTGAAAAAAGAAGAGATCCAAGAAATCTTGAGATCATAAAGAAGAATAGTGGTGTAGAATTCGTAACATAATTTATATTTCACAACATACTTTGAAAAAGTTCAAAACTTTTGGAAAAAAGTGTTCAGCATTAAACCCAACCAACTTGTTTCGAGTAGCATAAATTTTTTTACCCATTTTGAACCAGCCACGTTTAACCAATTTCCCTACTCTCCCATATTGCCAATTTGCACACCTCTAAATCTTAGCTAATGATAGTTATGCAGAATGATAAACCAAGGCAGGGTGGAAACAGTTACCTTAATCGTTAAGTAGCCCAAGGAAAGAAATTGTTACCTTGATCAATTATTTAGTTGTGAGAATCAGGATCAGAATTTGAAGCTACGCAAAACGATAACTTAAGGATTTCAAGAATCAAAGAAATTGTTACCATAATCCTTAATCACATCTAAATTTCACCAAAATCAAGAATCAAGACTAAAAATTAAGGGCATTCTCAAAAAAAAAAACGAGTAGTTAAAAAACAGAATGATAACCAAGTTAGGGATCAAACTTTTACCTTAATCAATGTGTGGCTCACGGATCCAGATTGTTACCTTAATCCTGTAGTCACCGGAATCAAGATCAGGATTTCAAGTGAAAGAAAACAAATAAATGGTTATCTAGAATGATAAACCTAGAGAGGGTTGAAAGTGTTACCGTCATTGCTGAGAAGACCACAGATTGAAATTGCTTGCTTTAGTCACTAAAATAATTATCTAACATTGCTGAGTAACCCACAAATTCAGATGGTTTGCTTTAATCGCTTAAACATTATCTAAATTTAAGTGTTTGTTAAATAAATGAAATGCAAAACGATAATCCAAGGGGGGGGGGTGTTCAAATTGTTAACTTAATCACTGATTAACACATGGATCGAAATTAGTAGAATAATCCTTTAATCGGCAAAACCAAAATCTAATTTTAAGGCAACATCGAATGAAAACAAAAGAACAGTTATACAAAATGAAAAACTAAGGGGGGTCAACAATGTTATCTTAATCGGTGAGTCCCCCAAGATCAAAATATCAAAACAGTCCCATCAAACAAAGCATAATTACCAGAATGGACAAAAGATGTTTTAGGTCAAAGCCAACCTTACTAAGTTTCGCCCATACAAGAGGAGCATATTTTTGACTCATATCCCTACATCCGCATAATCTATGAAACCTTGTGATCTTGATATGAAAGGAGTCTACTTCATGCAACAACCAACTCGGATAAGTTTTTTTAAGAAAACAAAATTTATAAGTAGAAAAACATAAAATGTATTATCTCTTCATTTGAAGAGTTTACAAAAAGTCCATGAAGAAGGTGTATTTATCCTAGAAATCTCGGAATTGTTTTTCAAAATATATCAGAATTTAAAGTGAATGAAAACGAGAAAAATTATATAGAATGAAAAACAGAAAAATTATATAGAACAAAAACCCTAGGAAGGGTCAAAATGTTACCTTCATTGCTGAGCAGCACATGCTTGAAATTGTTTCCTGTAGTCACCAAAATAAATATCAGAATTTAAGGACAATCAATAATGAAAACAAAAGAAAAGTTATACAGAACCATAAAGTAAGGGAGTGTAAAATCAGTGACCTTAATCGTGCAGTAGCCACAAATCCAAATTGTTTACTTAATCCTTTAGTCAGAATCAAAATCAAAAATTTAAGGGTAATATACAGTTGTTCTTCCTGTTTGTGTAAGACCTTCCAGCTAGAGTACTAACTTGAGTTTGTGTAAGACCTTCCAGCATACTCCCATTATGTGTCTAGATGACCACAAAGCATATAGATAATTAAATATTATAAAATTTTAAATGAACTAAAAATGAATAGAAATTACCTCATTAGGTACTAACTTGAGTTGAATAGTGTAGAAACTACTAGTTATAAGGGATTTCACTCCCTTGTAGATCCATTTTTCCTCTTTCAAAAGTTGATTTTTCTGTAGGTGGGGGTTGCAAATCTATTAGGCTGGCTGTGGGTAATGCCCTCTGCTCTTGCATTTCTGCATTAACTGCATACAACACTAAAAAACACTATCAGGAGGTTAAGAGCTTTTTTTATTAATACCATCATTTAAAAGGACTTCATTACATACAATACCTATGCCTTTTTTCACTAATAAGAGTACCTGTGCATATAAAAAATTTAGAAAAAAGATGGGCAGAACCTTTCTCACTACGATTTACTGTAGAACTTCTTCTGACTTTTTCCGCCCTTTTCCCTTTCTGAAGGCAGAAAAGAAGTACAAGAACTGTAAGAAGTATGCCTAAAATAGGTCCAGTGCTTAACTTCTTTCCATTTGTTCTATTCATGATGGCATGCCAGGCCCGTATGTGTACATGGGGAAGGAGGAGGGGTAGTGTATGGTGGTGGGGATGGTGCAGGGCCATTATCAAACGAATTTCCATCATATATGTTTCATTTAAAGAGACAAATAATGCATATGATAATGTAAACACTTGCATAACAGTTTACATGAAAGCTGGAATGGAAAGAAGCTCATTTCAAATCCATCCACTGAAACAGTTGTTTGAAAAGTTTCTGTAATAAAGATAAAGGAATAAGATGACCACCACAGATCACGATTGACATGGTACATGAGAATTTTCAACCAACAAATCAGTCAAACGAAGACCAACCATAGAATTTAAAGAACCTTTTAACTGACTGATCTGCACATGACATCCAGAAATGAATGAACTATTACAGTTCCAGGCATATTTATGGAATAATTTACTAACAATTGATGAAAATAAATTTACCTTTCCATCAGAGAAGTCTGCTTTATAAACACGACCTAAAGAACCTTCACCATTTATACTGTCTTGAGAGAAACCGTTTGTTACCATTTGAAGATTTGCAATAGTGTAGGAACTACTGGTTTTAGAAGATTCCACTCCCTTCAGGATCCATTTTTTCCTGTTTCAAAAGTTGAGTTTTCTGCTGGTTGGTAATTCCCTCTGCTTTTGCATTTCTGCATTAACTGCATACAACATTAAAAAACACTATCGGGAGGTTGAGAACTTTTTCTTATTAAACCATCTTTTGAAAGGATCTCATTACATACGATACTTGACTAGGTATATAATAGTTTGTTTCCAGATTTATCTAGTAATATAATCAAACTTACACATCAGTCAAGAAAGACCATGATACATGAGATAACCACCACAGATCACAATGAACATGGTACATGAGAATTCAAACTTACACATCAGTAAAGGGGAAACCAGCTAGGGATTTTAAAGAACCTGTTAATTGATTTTTCTGAACATGACATCTAGAAATGAAAGTATTATTACAGTTCAGGACTAAAAGTTGAGTTTTCTGCTGGTGGGTAATTCCCTCTGCTTTTGCATTTCTGCATTAACTGCATACAACATTAAAAAACACTACCGGGAGGTTGAGAACTTTTTCTTATTAAACCATCTTTTGAAAGGATCTCATTACATACGATACTTGACTAGGTATATAATAGTTTGTTTCCAGATTTATCTAGTAATATAATCAAACTTACACATCAGTCAAGGAAGACCATGATACATGAGATAACCACCACAGATCACAATGAACATGGTACATGAGAATTCAAACTTACACATCAGTAAAAGGGAAACCAGCTAGGGATTTTAAAGAACCTGTTAATTGATTTTTCTAAACATGACATCCAGAAATGAAAGTATTATTACAGTTCAGGACATATTTATACAATAATTTACTAACAAGTAATGAGTAGTTCAAGAAAGAGGCTTACAATGTTGAAATGCTTGACACAATGAACTCAGGGAGTTTGGTAGATCTCCTGTTTGGTTATTTATAAGAGAGATCCCTGTAGCAAAGTATTCATCATCACCAAAAATGACACCAAATAAAATGGTTAAGGCCCCACTAAGACCTCTGCAAGTAGGTTGACCTGATTGGGACAGAAAATGTAATTAGGTTTTACAAACCTTTTATGGCCTCTTAGTTAAGCCTATTTGACTTGAGACCTTTTGTAGGACCTAAAAGAATTGGTATGGAATACGGAAACTAAAATTAGTACTAAAATGAAACTAAATTTTTTAATAACAAACAAACAAAAATCCCACTCTGACAGTAAAGGCTTTACAGGGGAGGTAAGATGAAGGCAAGCCTTACAGCAAAGTATTCATCATCACCAAAAATGACACCAAATAAAATGGTTAAGGCCCCACTAAGACCTCTGCAAGTAGGTTGACCTGATTGGGACAGAAATGTAATTAGGTTTTACAAACCTTTTATAGCCTCTTAGTTAAGCCTATTTGACTTGAGACCTTTTGTAGGACCTAAAAGAATGGGTACGGAATACGGAAACTAAAATTAGTACTAAAATGAAACTAAATTTTTTAATAACAAACAAACAAAAATCCCACTCTGACAGTAAAGGCTTTACAGGGGAGGTAAGATGAAGGCAAGCCTTACCTCTATCCCACAGGATAAAGAGGATGCTCCCAGGGAGATTCCCGGCTCACATGGGCTGAACATATCATTAGCACTTTAATGATTCTGCTCCCATGGGTTGAGCGGGTCGACTGCAGTTTAAGGGGTTTAGTTACAGCAGATTAGGTTGTTTTTGCTTGAGTGGTAGTTGTTTAAAGTTAGTGGGTCATTATCTCTGTTTTGTAGGAGCAGTATGTGCATGTCTTTTGATTCTTTGACAATTTATTTTTGAAGGCTATGAATGAAACAGATGTTCTTCTGTGTGTTTATGTAAATATTCAATTCTTCTTTACAGCAAAATTACATCTAATTGTCCGTGAGATTCGAGTCTATAATTAGCCAAACTAGGGGCTGAACCAACATTAACAGGCATCTAAATACACCCCAAACCGACCTAAAGCATCTAAATACTCCCTGATTCAAGTTTTTGATTTCAAGTTAAGTCATCTACCACTTCCAAGAAGAAAACAGAACATTTATTTTACTTATTCTTTTATGTCTACATTAGTTGCCAGAATCAACATCAGAATTTATGGGCAATCTTGAATGAAAAGTGATACAAAACAATAAACCGAGGGAAGTCGAAACTCTTACCTTAATCGCTGAGTAGTACACATATCAAAATTGTTACCTTAATCCTTTAGTTGCCAGAATTAACATCAAAATTAAAGGGCAGTCTCAAATGAAAACAAATGAATAGTTATACAGAACCATTAACCAAGGAAGGGTTGATATTATTACCTCAATGGCTAGTAGCCCATGCACTGAAATTGTTACCTTAATCCTTTATTCATGAGATTCAACATTGGAAATTTAGGTCAGTCTCGAATGAAAACATATGAGAGTTATACATAACAATAAAGCAAGGGAGGATCGAGATTGTTACCTTAATCACTTAGTATCCCAGTGGTTGAAACTGTTACCTTCATTACTTAGTCACAGAATCAAGATCAGCATTCAATAGTAATCTAGAATGAATAAAATGACAGTCATACTGTAAAAAATAAACAAAGAGAGCCTACAGATCGAAATTGTTTCCCATGGCCAAATTAAGGACAACCTCGAATGAAAACGAATGAAAACTTATACAAGGGTCAAAACATTTACCTTAATTGCTAACAATGGATTACTGCTTCCAATATGTTACGAGAAATCCTATACTTTGATCAAAAGAATTCAGCTCTAATTAGAAAAACAGTAAGCATGAATCTACACAATAGGATGCGGTAACACCCTATATTCATTATTACTTTGATCAAGTGTAATCGTGAATTAGCCTTGCATGCACGTCCTAGCTGTCCACCTATCACATATGTTAGCGACTTTGCTATGCTCATAATGAAGAACCAAACGATAACATATGGAATGAAAGAATCTTGATATATAGAAACAAAATCCTAACCATTTTATCTACCCATTACTCACAAGTTATGCCTAGCTGTTTCTATTGAAAGAAGCCTGTGCACAATTAAAAAATCAACAGCCAACTATTGCTTCTAATATCTTACCAAAGAATTGCATGATGTCTATAAAAGAACACATGAATATGTGCATAGAAACTAAAACCCCAACTTGATTTTCCCCTTAAAAACTACACTTTTGATGCGTTCAATAGAAAAAGCGATCCATGATCACCATTAAGCCTATCTACAGCAGCTTAATATTTAGCATTTAAACCCGAAAGATGGCATGTCCAAAAACATATTGTCACCCTAGAAATCAAGAAATTCCAACATGAAACTAAAAAAGTAACTTGCAAAGAAGACCTTCTCAAACACTAAATAAGAAAAGACATGACATCTAATCGATCATATCAATTAAACCTAACATTATAACTTACTCAAAGCGCATGGACTTTATACAACCAAGAACATTTACAACCACCAAACTCATGAAACAAAAGCCAACAAGACGACAACACTATGATCAGCTACCATATTAACAAATACGCTACACATCAAGACTTAAATATCCATATGCCGATTAGAAAAAAAACATCAGTTCTAACTTGAATGCCTTCTATATTCTTTTTCAAGTAGCTTATCAATGAATAAAACGGCCTTAAAGTAAAAGCTAACCAGATGATAACCAGGTGGCAAGCTGCATATCGTCTGAAACACATTGGTAATCCCTCAACCAGGTTCAGATAGTTTGGCATCTGCATTACAATTGAAAAAGGATCGGGTTCAGAAAAGAAAAAAGATTGAAATAACTCTTGAAGTAACAATTCTGAATATATTAACAGTTTGCTGAAAACAAGCATTCCTCACCTCCCCACATAATAAAAGGGAACAAAAGAACCATCATTTAATGCCCATATAAGTGGCAGCTGATTATGAACGACCCCTCGTTATCATGAATATAATCCATGACCTAAAATGGATAAATTACATCAATAAGCATGAATCAAATACTCATAACAGCATTTAAATGAATAAGAAAACCTTAAATACTCATAAAAGGAATATGATTGGTACCATTGAAAAAGGAATACTCATTGGTAATCCCTCAACCAGGTTCAGATAGTTTGGCATCTGCATTACAATTGAAAAAGGATCGGGTTCAGAAAAGAAAAAAGATTGAAATAACTCTTGAAGTAACAATTCTGAATATATTAACAGTTTGCTGAAAACAAGCATTCCTCACCTCCCCACATAATAAAAGGGAACAAAAGAACCATCATTTAATGCCCATATAAGTGGCAGCTGATTATGAACGACCCCTCATTATCATGAATATAATCCATGACCTAAAATGGATAAATTACATCAATAAGCATGAATCAAATACTCATAACAGCCTTTAAATGAATAAGAAAACCTTAAATACTCATAAAAGGAATTTGATTGGTACCATTTTTTTGGATCATTGTCACAAAAATCTTCAAGGCAAATGCTGCAATAAGTCAGATGACTCTCGTTCTTTCATCTTCCATTTTTTGGAACCAAAATAACACAAAATTCATAAACTGGACATTAAAAGGCGAGGAACTAACATCAAAATTAACCATACCTGAATCATATAACAAATTCTTGAAGCAGATTTTTCTGTGGAAGTATGAAGGACTTTGCAGTAGATCTAGCAGGTGGTTCAGGAATTATGAAGGACTTTTGGGGACCCAAGCTAGTGCTTTTTTCAAATGAAGGGAGATGGCCCGGGCTGCAGCTAGGGCCAATAAGGTATCCACATGCTGATATTACAAACATCAGAACAAAGGTTATGATAGGAACCAAACAAGTTTATGTTGTAGCTAGAATCACAAAGGTTATGATAGGAACTGTGAATTCAAAACTGTTAATCAAAGAAGTAATCACTACCTGCCAATTCAAATTTATAGCCCTTATTAATGTGTATGCAATTGATTATTTTACATTAAGATGCAGATGATTGCACACCTGAAAGAGAGGTTTAATGAGTGGATGGTTTTGATTCAAGGCAGCTCACTTGGTTCTGGTTCTGTACTTTTGTTGCATCAATATCTGCATAAAGAACATAGGTACATCAAAACATTGACATAAGTCCAAAGAAAATATTGATAATCTGTTAACCTTTAACTAAAGAAGTAAGTTATCAAATAATGAGAGAACAAAAAAGGGTAACGTAAGAGTTTGGTGCCACATTAAGTCATTACTACACCACACAGCCCTTGTATCTCAACCATAAGTGAGATTTGGCAGCAGTTTAATGTCCTCTTTGCTTGCTCCTTCCTGCTTATGTTAACTGAGACAGAAAACTACAAATTAATAGTTATATCATACATAGTTTAAAATTTCAAGCATGTTTAACACACATAATAAGACAATTATGCAAAAGTAGAACGAAGTGGCTGCAATGAACTTTTGAGACCCAAATGAAAGTCCAATTAGAAAGAACACTACACAATCTGACAATCACAACAAAAGCAGGGCCTTTAATGCAAAGATTTTGATAAGAAAACTAAGGATATGTGAAAATGTGTCACGTTTTGCAAGAATAGATGAAGCAATTTAAGATATTATGAAAAGATCAATGCTTGCCTACCTGATCAGCAACAGCCTACAAGACATCAATTATACATGGAAGACAAGAGCAGACAGCAATACCAGATGTTCGACAATGGTGGTGGTGATGTACAACGGTGGTGGTACGCAGATGGGTGGGGATGAACAGAGTCGCAAGACAGATTCGGTGCTCCATGTGATGGGGGTAGAAAGGAAAACAACAAAGATAAACTACAAGAGGTCATGAGGTGAATAAATGATACAAAGAATTAAACATTAGTTTTTCTTTTCATGTTGTGTTCCGGTAGAAGAAGAAATTAAGTTTATGTTTTGATCAAAGACATTCCATTATAAAAGAAATACAATATTTCAGAATATCCTTTCACCAGCCTACCCACCTGGTATGACATTTTCAGAAGAATCATCCTGACCAGATTATGAACACTTTCAGAATGTTTAAATACTAAAATTTCATGTCACACCCCCCGTCTAAACCCATGAACTTATACTACAACTTATATTGTTGATAATTTACCCCTAAAAGTACACACAATACCAGCGTTGCTGCACAAGTACAAAAATATTATATGAACAGGAAGGACTTACAATAAGCTCAGGCTTGGTGCTGCTAAATCTCAACAAAACGTAGTTAGTCATTAGAGATGTGGGCGGGATGATATCGTGTCTATTCTAGTCCACTAAACCTTCTTAAATTAACACTGCACAGGATCACAATGGTAGTTAAGAAGAAATTAAGTTTATGTCTTGATCAAAGACATTCTATTATAAAAGAAATACAATATTTCAGAATATCCTTTCACCAGCCTACCCACCTGGTATGACATTTTCAGAAGAATCATCCTGACCAGATTATGAACACTTTCAGAATGTTTAAATACTAAAATTTCATGTCACACCCCCCGTCTAAACCCATGAACTTATACTACAACTTATATTGTTGATAATTTACCCCTAAAAGTACACACAATACCAGCGTTGCTGCACAAGTACAAAAATATTATATGAACAGGAAGGACTTACAATAAGCTCAGGCTTGGTGCTGCTAAATCTCAACAAAACGTAGTTAGTCATTAGAGATGTGGGCGGGATGATATCGTGTCTATTCTAGTCCACTAAACCTTCTTAAATTAACACTGCACAGGATCACAATGGTAGTTAAGAAGAAATTAAGTTTATGTCTTGATCAAAGACATTCTATTATAAAAGAAATACAATATTTCAGAATATCCTTTCACCAGCCTACCCACCTGGTATGACATTTTCAGAAGAATCATCCTGACCAGATTATGAACACTTTCAGAATGTTTAAATACTAAAATTTCATGTCACACCCCCGTCTAAACCCATGAACTTATACTACAACTTATATTGTTGATAATTTACCCCTAAACGTACACAAAATACCAGCGTTGCTGCACAATTACAAAAATATTAGATGAACAGGAAGGACTTACAATAAGCTCAGGCTTGGTGCTGCCAAATCTCAACAAAACGTAGTTAGTCATTAGAGATGTGGGCGGGATGATATTGTGTCTATTCTAGTCCACTAAACCTTCTTAAATTAACACTGCACAGGATCACCATGGTAGTTAATGGATATCACACAGTCAAAGAGATTATTTATCACTGCAAAAACGCTGTAGCTACAAATATATATATATATATCCTTACAGAAAAAAAAAGCTTGTGTAAGAGTAATGAAGCCTGACAGAACAAGAAAGATAACAAACTAGAATGGGAAAAAAAAGAGAGAGAAAGGTAGAACTGACAGATACACAGCATTGAGACTTGATGTGCTCACACGAGTACTCAAAACAAGACGGCCTTTACAACCAATATTTTCAAAACAGTCAGCAAATAATCAATATAGAAAAAGTAAATCAAGATGGAAACAAGAATGTTAAAGAGATTAAATGAGCATATATTAGAAGCATCCAGGATATGGGCATCTGTCTCGTTCCCTCTAAAAGCAACGCAACCAAGCCCAATAATAAAGTAGAAACCCACACAAAATGCATATCTAGTCGCTCTTGAAAGCAGGGATACCATATTCAAAAGAATAGAACATTAAGTAAAGATTAGAATGACAGGAAACATTAAGTAAGGAGTGGTCAAGTAAATATATCTCACCCAAACGTACGTACCTTTGGAAAAAGCCACATGTAGCAGAGCATCCAGTCATAGAGATAACCTGGTAACCTCTTCAATTCTTCATGAATAATATGGTAACCTGTTCAAGGTCGGAATACAAAAAACATGAAGCAATCAGTTATCTAATTCCAAAAGTAAAATCCTAAAAAAAAAGCTAGGTTTTCGTAAAGAGAGTAGTCGCCGGATGGAATTAGTATTACTCCGTTTCAAATACACATAAAATAAGTATGTACGTGTGATGTATAAAACATAAATTAATATGATTTTTACCTGAGAATGGCTCGAACCGTTGGAACGGCGACTGTACGTTGCGCGTCCGTCATCGTTGTATTGTGGTACAGATGCAGAGGAGCGGACTCGTGACTAATGGTTATTGGAGGCTGCCGGAATAGTAAATGACGATAGGGCAGATGAAGTGGTCGGAAGTTAGGGTTTAGGTGAAGACGATTTGGGGGTGTTTTAGCTTGGGCAAGAAGCCACTGTCGCCGGAGGAGACGTCGTTTGATTTGCACTCGTGATTTCTTTATTATTTATAGATGTGAGGCCGGGTACAGAGAGACGTTGGAGGTCAGATTACACAATCGGAAATCCGTTGCCGAATCATTCACAAAATCTTTTTTCTGATTCGCTCATAAAAACAGAGACGCCCCTTCTAAAGTTCTCACTTCCCACGAATTCTTTTAATTCAACTTTTTTTATTTAAAATGACATAATACTCTCACGCCCTCAATACAAAACCCTTAACCATATCTAAACACTAGTTGTTTTGAAAAAAAATATAACCCTAAACAAAAGTCCAATATATTCATCATCAACCACCGCTTCCTTTTATCGAGAACTTTCAATAGTAATATTATTTTATAAATGTTTATATATTTATACTAACTTATATATAATATTTTGAGAAGAATATGATTGTTTCTTTACATTAAATTTTTAGTGTAATAGGAGAAGATTGTCTCACAATTATTGACTTTTGAACCAACTTCTCCTACACTTTTTAGTTAGCTTAGTTTTTGTTTCATACGTTAATAAATTTTTTTAAGAAACGATAATTATCTGTATAAAATAAGGAGTGGGTAATGCATGCATGCTAGCGAGCTCATTTGTTGTTAGTGATTTTCGTGTTGGACATATGTGCTCAAGTACAAACATACAAGAACATCATCAATGTTGTAAATAAAATAGCTGATATTTGATTTTAACATGAAGAAGATGAACATCAATCTAAACACATGTATTTGACTACTATTTGACCATAACATATGAAATGATATGATCATTGGTTGCAAATATTAACAACTAGGTTATCACCATGAGCAATCACATTTTTATCAATATGCATAGACACATTGAGTGTAGAATATAATTGTAACACTAGTTGTTTTGAAAAAAAAAAAAAAAACCCTAAAACAAAAGTCTAATCTATTCATCATCAACCACCGCTTCCTTTTATGTGGTAAAAAATAACTTAAGTTTAAAAGAGAAAATAAGGGATTATTATATAAAAAACTAGACTCATGTGGTCAAAGCATTAAAAACTCAAAGTTCAATGTAGCCAAGAGTTTTTTATTATATAAATAGATAATGTATATTATTTGTTAATATTTGAAAAATAATAGCTAGATGATAATATAACAATTAAAGTGTATTATTAATATTTATTAAAAATTATATAGATCATATTTATAGTATGTGATTTTATAATATATTTTCAATTTATGAGTATATATATAACTCATGTCATATTCTTTGAGAATATGCCACGGAATATTTGATATATTACAAGGTTAAGGGCGTGAATTTCTTACAGATCCGAAAACACAACACGAACCTAACATGAAATTCACAGGTTTGGGTTTACTATAAATGGGTTCGGGTTAGGTTTGGGTCGAACTCGTGAACCCGCTTATCTAGACATGTCGGGTTGACCTGTTTAACTCATTTTTTTATTTATTTTATTTATTTTATGTCATAAATTAAATTTATTATGTGTTTTATTTTTAATATTTAGACCTTAAAATAGAAATTAACAAAAGTTTTCATAACGAAAATATAAATGCTTTATATTATTTTTTATCTTTTGTTGTAAAATAGTAATTTTAAAGTCTTCATATGCGGAAAAAATATAAAAATTTATGAATTCGGGTCAATCGGGTCGTGTTCGCGTCAACCTGTGAAATTTCACGTCGTGTTCGGTTGACACTTCTGACATAATTTTCGGGTTCGTGTAACATTTTCGAGTTTGTGTCTGGTTGGACCCGACAAAAGGACTTGTTTAGCACCCTTATACGAGGTTATATATACATAACTAATATACAAATTATAACTAATAAAAAATTAAGATTAGTTGCAGCCGCCATAAAAGTCGTCGCCTCCTCTCACTCTTAGAGATGTTATGAGAAGCAACAAAGAAACCAACATTTTCTCATTTTGCGTGATATTTAGTGATTCATGTACCGGTTAGCCCGTTTTGCTGTATCGATGTGAATATCAATCGGCCCAAATTTAAGAATCATATGACGTCGTAATTGTGTGTGTGTATATATATATATATATATATATATATATATATATATATATGTATGCAATTATACACACACACACACACACACACATATATATATATATATATATATATATATATATATATATATATATATATATATATCAACATTAGTTTTCATATATGTATTTTATAATTATATATAAAACTCAACATTAATCTTACGTCTAACACTTCAATCCATTGTTTGACCTACCTGTTAACCATAACCAAACACTAGTTGTTTTGAAAACGGCCCACGTCGAAATCATACTTTTTGTCTAGAATAAGTCATATCTTTTTTTTTTTTCTAGATACTTTTTTTCTATAAATAAACTACAACTTCATTAGTTTTGTAAATAAGATAGCTGATGTTGGTTTTAACATGAAGAAGATGAACATCAATCCAAAGTCATGTATGGGACAACTATTTGACCATAACATATGAGATTATATGACCATAAACTATGTGTTGATTTCTGCTAAAACCAAACATCACACATCAACAACAAATAACATCAAATATTAACAAAAGATAACCCTAAAACAAAATTGCAATCTATTCATCATCAGCCACCGTTTCCTTTCCAAGATAACATCTTTTTTTCACCTTTAGCATCATCATCAACTTTAGTTGATCATTTTTCCAGTAAATCACCCGCAACCCTTCAACTATGTCATATGATCACAAGCTCCCAACACATGAATACAAAAGTAGCATAGATTTAATAAACACTCGCATCTTTATCATTTTCATTATTAACATTGTTTGGATTTTCCAAAGCCCTTTGGTGCTTCTATTTAGATTCAACAGTCATGTTTGCAAATATTAATTTTTAACGCCAATCAGAAAGATCAACCTCTTGTGGAACATTTTAACGGTTCAATTCATCTGTCACAGGCTTTCATTTCTCACCGCCTCCATACTTATTAACTTTAATCCATTTTAAAATTAGTAGGAACAAAATTAAACAACAAATACTACTAGAGTATCAAACATGCAGACGCAACAAATTCAAATATTCAGTTTGCATCCGGACACCGCCAATGCAACTTTTTGTTTGCGTGGTTTGCTTATTGCTCAAATCAATCACATGTAAACAAATAAAAGCACTTGACTTGTGCTACTTTTTTTTATGATTTCTCAGTAGAAAGGTGCAATGAAAATGGCTCATGCTATTAGCCCATCATATCATATATACCCTGCATCGTAATAGACTACATGTTCTTGTTTATTATATGATTTTTTGACTTGTTTTGATTTTGATATGCATATAAAAAAATTAAGGGGAGAATTACGTATATTCTCTTGTAAACTTGTAAATTACATATTATCTCAACAAATAAGTGTTCAATGTATAACGTATGATCTTTAAGCATGATTTTAGAAAATAGAGTAAATTACCATTTGCATCTCCTTATATATAATATATCTGAGATAGGTAGATTTGCATTTCACTTGAATTTAAAAACATAATCGAGGCATTTGTGGTAATTAAGAATTTTGATATTTATGATATAATTTTGTTATTTAACTAACGACATATTAAATCTTATATAAGTATTATAATCTAATTTATTTGGTTACCTGATGACATTTATTTAATGAATGATGTTTTTGTAGTATAAATAATTATTAAAATTAAATTGACAAATCTATGATTTTTTTAAAGATAAATCATAGAATTCAATGACAAAAGATATATTGTTTTATATTAATGACCTTTTTAAAAATGAATAAAACTATATCATTCTTAAAATTATTAAAAAATCGAACATAATCTGTTACATATTAATAGTATTATTTTAAAAATGTTAATATATTTATACAATATTATGATACCTTTGAGAATACATAATTGTTAGTTTACATTAACTTTTAAGATGACAAAATTGTCTCTTACGAATCTGAATACTAGCAATTGTTGACTTTGAACAAATTTCTCTCTTAACTTTTAGTTCGCTATAAATTTTTTATCATACATTAATATATTTTTAAGAAATGATAATTCAATTCTTTTTAATTTGAGTATTACATTGCTATAATTTTTTAATTAAAATTAAATATACATGTTGTGTTGGTAGTTGCATCGTGCGGCAACCATCTATATAAAATAAGGTAAAAAAGGAGGGGGCCATGCACGAATGCTAGCGAGCTCATTTGTTGTTAATAATTTTCATGTTGGATATATGTGATCAAGTAACAACATACAATAACATTATCAATGTTATATGCATTTATACAGTCACATCAAGATCAACCATATTTTTTATTTATGTGTATAGACACGTTGAATGTGATATACAACTATATATAGCTTTAATATTCAGAGAAAATTAATAAATATATATTATTTGTTAATATTTGAGAAATAATAGCTAGATGATAATATAACAATTAAAGTGCATTATTAATATTTATTTATCGGGAATTATATAGATAATATACATAGTATGTGATTTTATAAATGTGTATATGTTTTCAATTTATGTGTATAAATATAACTCATATTTATCAAAACAAAATATATCATATTCTTTTAGAATATGCCACAAAATATTCCATTTTGTACGAGGTTAGGGGTGTGAATTTCTGACACGACACGAATCTAACATGAAATTCACAGGTTTAGGTTTACTATGAATAAGCTCGGATTAGGTTTGGGTTGAACCCGTGAACCTACTTGGCAAGACATGTTGGGTTCGGGTTTAACCCAACAGGTTCACAGGTTGATCCGTTTAACCCATATTTTTAATTTATTTTTTGTATATATTTTTGTGTCATGAATTAAATTTCTAGGTTGTTTTAGAATAGAAATTAACAAAAGATTTATTAACTAAAATATAGTTGTTTTATATTAATTTGTATTTTTTGTTGTATAATAATAATTTTAGAGTTTTAATATGTAAAACGATATAAAAATTTAAACTTTCAGGTCAATCTGGTCGTGTTCGTCTCAACCCGTTAGATTTCATGTCGTGTTCGGGTTGACACTTCTAACACAATTTTTTAGGTTCACATTGCATTCGGGTTCGTGTCGGGTTGGACCTTACAACCTGACAACAGGACCTGAAAACCCTAGCCGCCACCACCCTAAAAGTCGTCATCTCCTCTCACTCGTAAAGCCATCTATAAGCAGCAGAAAAGCCAATATATTCTTGTTTTGCGTGATATTTAGTGATTCGTTTACTAGGTAGCACTGTTTTGTTGTGTCGTTGTGAGTATTAACGGTGAAGTCATCCACCAACAACAACAATGCCACACCCTCGCTAGAAGCGAAAACATGAGGATGTGACGGACGGGATCGTCATAACACATTGGGGGTCTAAGAGAATCACTAAAGGTATTCTCCGTAAATGGGTCATGATGTCGCCCGACACATAGGAACACGTGTCAAGTACAGTCAATTCCAAAACATCATACCATAAATGCATAAATAATCCAAAGTTTCATTCAGGAACAAATAAGCACAAGTACCAAAACAATCCCAAGTACAAAACCAACAATTACAATTCAACAAAAACAAACAAGTCCAAAAAGTCCCATGAAATGTCTATTGCTCCCAATGGAGCGGTCTTGTCTAAGTCCACAGCCAAGCACCTAAGCCTCATTACCTAAAAAGACATGCTCTAAAAAGTCAACATACGTTGGTGAGTTCACAGGTTTAAAAGTACAAATAGTTTGTCATGTATAACATGTACAGAAAGTTGTATGTGAGTAAGAGTATATAGCAGTCAAGATATCATCACAAGTTAAGATCAGTCCAAGTCCAATTATCCGAATTATATTCACCTAAGGGCAAGCCCAGGCAAAGTCAGTTTCGACTAGTATACCGACGATAAGGGTGGAGGTGTCAACCTATTAGTACTAACAATACCTCTCCATGACGTCCAAATCACAAGAACAAGCCCAAGAACAAGCACAAGCACAAGTACACACTCATGAATGAACATCTAGACTCAAACCATGTCCCAAACCACATACAATGTCTTAAAATAATTTTTAAGACACGGCATAGTCCAAAACCATGAGCATGCTTTTCCCCAAGCAAAATATATTAAAAAGGGGCCGTGAAACTCACCTTGAAATGATATAGTCCAAATTCTACAATATAAAAAGCAAGCACTAAAAGTACAAATCACAAAAGGATTACTAAGGAACAAAAATGACCAACACATGTATAATCCTTGTAGCCTGGTCCTTGGTTTTTATTGTCATAATTATATTAATTTATTAACATATTCTTTTAAAACATCATTTAACCACTTTTAAATACAAAAATTGCCTTTATTTGATTATTTAGTTTCAAACCTTATTTTTAAATTTATCAAAATATTTCAGCACATATATCTTATTGCGCACCAGTTTTCTATATACTGTTTGGAGATCGAAACGGTAACGAATCGTTGCATAAAAGGTATCATTTGAAATATAAGACTTTAAATTAAACTCCAGAAAAAGAATCATCTCCATTGGATAAAATATGAGAAAGATAGGACTCAATGAATACTGACCAATCTGCTGCCCAGATTTGTCAGTTTTGACCTTCAATTTTGTTTGCCACGTTTGGAGGACCAAACGATGTTGAAACGACACGAGACCACTTGGGTTAGTTAGAGAACTCATAGAAATTGATTTTAGAAGCAAAGTTTACCCTATTTAGTCGTTTTATGACCAAGTTATGACTTGTAAAAAATATCCTATTTTTCTAATAGCAAGCTGACCAGTTCACTAGTCTTGTTCCTTTGCATCCCAAACTTCAATACGTGACCATTATCAACCCGAGTATATAAAAACGTTTATTCCAGGTTTTTGTTGTCCAAAAATTTGATTAAAAACTTAGATTATTCCAATTTTCAGTCCCAAAACAGTTTGTTGGATTTTAATCTCCCGGTTTGCAACATTAATTTAATTCGTTGTTTTGATCTTTAACATGTTTATCCATTCAAGAAACAACATTAATGATTTCAAAAACGATTTATAAGTCCAAGATATCGATTATGAACATGTCATCCAAGATTACAACCCAAATTTGATAGATTCAAAGAATATACAATGTCCAAGAATTAGGGTTTTACCGGTTAGAGAGTCGAACACTCGTGACACCTAGATTTTTACGATCCAACGTCCAAAACAAAGAATGTAAGAATATTAGATGATGATTTTGCATTTAGATGATGAATATCGTCGAAATTAAAGTAGATCAAGGAGTAAAATCATCAGGAAACGATTTTTCTTACCGGAGATTAGAAGATGAACGAGTTTTACTTAGAATGAAATCTTGAATGTCTTGATTATCACAAAACTCAATAGAATGGCACAATGAGGCAGATTTTCTATTTGAATAAGGGAGAAACAAGTGAAATTTGGTTGTGGTGGCTAGGGTTTGCAATATGGAGTAGCTTGGAGAACAATTTTTGCAAAAGTGAGGAAACAAGGGGGAATCCCCCCTTGTCTAGATTCGGCCGCAAGCAAGGGAGGGGCAAGGGCCTTCGGGCCCTTGGCCCGTCTCGTCTAATCCGTCTCGTCTCGAATCGCGTGTCGACTAATTTTTACATTTTTAAATTCCGCGCGCTAAAACGGTTCCAACGAGCTATTATATGCCCAAGAAATCGAATAATTACATTTTCGAACTAATTTATGTTTATTTACTGGACTTTAGGCAAAGCCCAAGAGTGTATGTTTAATTGGGTTTTAACGTAGATTTTTGTGTTTCATATTTTAAAAAAATCCTTGATTAGGCTCAATGCACAGGACTTCGTACGATGACAAGCCCAGTGGTCATCTTAATGATAAAAACCCTAGGCCCAATATTATGACATAGGCCCGTTAAGCTAAAATTTAGGTCCACAATGTAATGAACAATCAATTAAGACCAAGCCCAATCAATTAAGACCAAGCCCAAATATTACAAAAATCAAGGTCAAAAGTCAAAATCAAAGTCAAAGTCAACGCACCTATTTTGGTGATGGATGTCACAAACAACAAGACCAAAGGAAAGTAATTAAAGTTTTTTAATCAGTAAATGAAATCATATGCCATAACATGCCAACCAAAACTTCAACCCAATCTAAGAAAATCTAATGTTAAACGAATGTCATAAATACAAACCCTACACCCGAAGAAGATCATGGTGATTTAGCCATTTATGGTTTTTATGGAATCAAATTTGGTTGTTGTGAGAATCGATTGCATGAAAGGATGGATCCATAGGTGTTATTTGCTCTCAAAATTGCTTCTTGTACGGCCAAAAATGACTTAGTGAATAATGATTTCATAGCCCCCTTTTTACTCTTTAATTAGCTCATAAACACCTAAAAATTTGCAATTGTCAACACAGGGACGTAATTTACTACCCCCTAAAACAATACAATTTATTCATGTTATACGTTCTAGTTTGTGTGCTTTATTTTGATTGATTATGGCATAGAACGTAAATTACGTTCATAGGGACCTAATTTACGTCCCTCAATCACTTCGTCATCATTTATTTCATATTTTAAGTTTTGCTTCTTTCGTGAGCTTTCGGCTTCCATTCTAACTACCGAAAAATACCCGAATTATCTCTGTTTAGATTAATACACCTAAAAATCAATTAAGTCTTATAGTAGTTGTATTCCACATCAATAAATATATAAAACACATAACTAGACATGTTAATACACTAAAAAACAACAACACATCAAGGACAAAGTTTGTTAATTGTTTGACAATAAATGTGTTAGCTTGATATATTCAATTACTAGAAAACGATTCACTCGAAGATTCGTTCAAACAAAGTTTTTTCGTTGTCATCCAAGATCATGAATCAGGAGACTTCAAGTGTAACGCCCGGCCTCTCACACCACCAATATTGTCTGCTTTGCCCACGAGAAGCTCACGGATTTGTTTTTCGTTGCCCGGGTGAAAACTTCCCAGGGAGGTCACCCATCCCTGGATTGTTGCCACCTGTGCACGCTTAACTATGAAGTTCTCCTCTCATCCACAGCCAATACCCTCAAAACACGTTGGTGATATTAGAGACCGGACATTCCTTATGAACCAGGAATCTCTCCTGTCCACGGCTGATATGGGATTCGCCTAGAGTGTTACAAACACCCCCCCCCCTTTGGACTCATCGTCCTCGATGAGGTTTGCCCCACCATCCCATCTATGGATGTGGGATTGGCCTAAGGTGTCCCTCTGAACACCCCCGGGGACTCACCATTATTAGTGAGGTTTGCACCACCATCCCGAACAGCACAGGAGTGGCTCTTATACCATTTTGTAACGCCCAACCTCTCACACCACCAATATTGTCCACTTTGCCCACGAGAAGCTCACGGATTTGTTTTTGATTGCCCGGGTGAAAACTTCCCAGGGAGATCACCCCTCCCTGGATTGCTGCTACCTAATCACGCTTAACTATGGAGTTCTCCTCTCATCCACAACCAATACCCCCAAAGCACGTTGGTAATATTAGAGACCAGACATTCCTTATGAACCAGGAATCTCTCCTGTTCACGACTGATGTGGGATTCACCTAGAGTGTTACATCAAGTAGTTATAATTTTTGTTTGTTAGGTAGTGTTGATACATTTAGAGCAGTTAAAGAGAGAAACATGATTGAGATAAAAAGACAAAAGGCAGAATCACGTGTGGCTAAAGATTCAAAGATTGAGTTGTATAGGTATTTCAAAGAGGAGATTGAAGGAGATGATGTTTGATTTGAAATCCCAGATTTCATAGTTTTAAATTGGTGAAAAATGAGATGTTTTGCATTTTCTACACTAGGAAATTGTCTCTTATTCTCGATATATATAATAGCTATTTCCATTTTAATTGTCACTTCCGAATCTACATTTAGCATAAAAGGTAGAGTCCTCTACTCATTTAAGAGTTCTTTAATTACTCAAACAATTGAAGTTTTACTTTTGTCAAGATTGGATTCATCCTATACGCTTATCCCATCTTAGTTTAGGCATGCGTCTACTCTTCCTTCACTGTGTAGTTGGGGTTTTCACCTCTCTAACTCGCTTTGTTGTCTCCCTCCACTTAACATGCCCAAAACATCTCAATATCCCATCTCTTATCTTAACTTCTATACTAGGCTACTAGCCATTCTAACATCTCTCTATAATCGTATTTCTTATCCTATGTGTTTATAACTCTTTAACATAGTATCCACACATTCATCTCAACATCCTCAACTCCATTGCCTGAATCATGTGCGCATGGGCATTCTTGAGGGCGTCGGATAAACTGCAACCCTATAAAATCCCCCATCCTTTTATCTTAACCTCTATACTAGGCTACTACCATTCCTAACCTCTCTCTAAAACCTCATTTCTTAAACTATGTGCCTACAACTATGTAACACCCGAAACTTCGTCAAAATAAAAAGAAAAGAAAAGTAATAAAAAGAAGGAAAGAAAAGTATCTTGAAAAAAAAAAGAGCAAAAGTGGAGGGGGCTTTTGTGTAAAAAGTACACAAAAGTCAAAAGTTTACTTTTAAGGGGCATGGCCGCCTATGTTTAGCCATTACCTGCTGTTGTTCGACTGAAACAAAGAAGAAAAGGAGCTGAACTTTGTTCTCTCGGTTTGAAGAAGAAGAAAGGGCTGAAAATCTTCATAGGTAAGTGTTTTCGTGTTAATTGGCTCGGTTTTTATGGGGTTTTCATCCTTAAAACCAATATTTAAGTGCTCTTTGTGTTTGGGTGTTTGTTTTGGCTTGTTTTAGGTGTTTGAACTCTTGTGCACACAAGTTTGGAGGAGTTTTGCTTGTTTACTGCAATAGGTGAGTTCTAGACCCTGGTTTCTATGTGTGTTTAAACTGTTTCGGGGCTGAAAATGCATGATTAAAATGTTTTACAACTGGTTTATGTTTGCCCGTATGTATATGTATGTTTACGCTTATGTTTATTGTGTTGTGGTTGCTTAGAATGTTAAGTTTATGCTTAGAACAGGTGCAAATACAAATCTGGGTTAGTTTCAATTTTGAAAAATGAATATCAAGTGGTCATGCGCGCAAACAGGGCCCATGCGCCTGAGATTTTGACTTAGAACCCCAACCTTAACGGCGGAAACGTCGAGATGTGAGGGTTAAGATTGTTCATGCCACACAACGCTAATCTAAAATGACAATATTATTAAAAATTAATATTCATGACATACCTTTAAGAAATAGAGCAAGTTCAAACATCCAACAATACATAAGAAATTCAAAGTCACAAAATGATCAATATCTTTTATTTTAGTCTAGGTCCAATCCTAGATGTATGTAAGTCTTCAGTATGCTAAACAGTATTATTTCTGAAACATGTTAAAAATAAAAGGTCAACATAATTTTGGTGAGTTTTCCATTTATTAACATGAAAACCATGGACAAATGATTTATAAATATAACTCCAAAATCACCATGATTAACTTAATACGACGTTCCATTTAGGTTGAACGTAATCGAATCCTCGGCATCTTATACAAGACTTCTTATTTGTTCATCCTTATTATTCAGGTGAGTTTTTCTATACCCCTTTTATATATTTTCACACTTTGGGGTGAAACATGTTAACCTTATGATAAATGCACTTGTAAACTCGTTTGAATCTTGTAAACACTTGGGCAATTCTTCTTATTTATCCTGGTTAGTTGAACTCTTGTAACTACCATGTGATGACTATAATATGTACAATCATTAACTATTGCTAGCCTGGCGATGTCATAGATCTATGGGCCTGACAAGCCTACTTGGTGTTAAACCAAGTACACTTAGCTAATCGTTTAATCTTGTAATTTTGTAATCTGTCAAGGTTTGATTGTTACATTTGTTCATCCATCCCTAGTTACTTTATTCAATAACCTATGACATGGATTGCCATCTTTTATATATATTTATGTATGAGAACTATGGAAAACTCACCAACATTATGTTGACCTTTTATTTTTAACATATTTCAGGAAATGATACTGTTTAGCATGCCTTGAAGACTTACATACATCTAGGATTGGACCTAGACTAAAATAAAAGACATTGATCATTTTGTGACTTTGAATTTCTTATGTATTGTTGGATGTTTGAACTTGCTCTATTTCTTAAATGTATGTCATGAATATTGATTTTTAATAATATTGTCATTTTAAATTAGCGTTGTGTGGCATGAACAATCTTAACCCTCACATCTCGAGGTTTCCGCCGTTAAGGTTGGGGTGTGACACCATGCGCCCAAACAGGGCCCATGCGCATGGGAATTTGACTTGGAAAAACTTAAGTGAGGTTCATACGACCCAATAGTTCCCATGCGCCTAAGACATTGCCTAAAAACACCAAGTGATAACTCATGTGCCCGAACAGTAATCCATGAGCCCAACCAATCTGCTCAGGCGTTTAAGTGTAGGTCATGCGCCTGAACAGTACCCATGCGCTCAGAGAATCACCTAAATATACTAAGTTTTAGATGATGCGCCCAAATAATGTTAATGCGCCTAAGTTCCTCATGTGCCTAAGTGTTGATGCGCCCGAACAGGGTTTATGCACCTGCGTAGTGCTCATGCGCCTAGAACACTTAGAAATTTTCTGAAATTTTAGGAAATCAGAATTTTAGGGTTTGACCCTGGTTTAACTTGATGCTATTATTTGATTATCTTATTCATGTTTTGGGCTGTTCTTGCGTTCCTTATTATATTATTATTTGTGGCTTTACGTGGTGTGATTTTATCCGTATACGTAAAGTATTATCGTGAAGAAAGTGAAAGATTAATGTTAATAAAGAAGAGGAACATAAGAAATGAATGAAAAGTCTTGCAAGCAAATGTTAAAGGAGGTTCACAACTCATTGAGAGTTGCTAGCTCAACTGTGTCTATTATAGCGTGCGATCTTGGCTAACCCATGAGGGTTCACACACAAGGGGGGATCTGTCTTGGTGATTGATCCCATAGTGCGAAACGGGGTCCTTGTCACTTAACCCCAAGAATGAGGTGGCTGTGTGCCCAACGATGGGGGTAGAGTTATGACAGGACCTGGAAATAGTGGAAGATAATGAAAAAGTACGAAACGAACGAATGAGTACGATAATGAAAGATAACAAGTTTATACCTTGATGTATGTATGATGAATGCTCACGTACAAAAGTAAGAAAAGTATTTTATTAAAAAGGGGTATTTTCATTTATAAATGATACAAGGTATTTTAACGCTTTAAAACTAGAACTCACTCAGCAACGCTGACTTTTATGCATTTTCAGTTGGCAGCTAAATGTTGCTGAGGATGGCACGCGGGGGAAGCTACTCATCAGGGCTAGACTGGCATCCGTTCATGCTTAATGATTTTATTGTATTGTAATGCAACTAATAGATTATTTTGTAACCCTAACTTACAACGATGTATTATTTTGCAACATTAATTATATGCATGAATGGGTTTTGTTAACTCAATTTCGCTGCGATGTTTTATGAAATGTTTATTGTTTTACATAATAATGCTATGATTGTCCAACTGTGAGGTCTTCGGGAACGAGGCCTTACAAGTTGGTATCAGAGCCAAAGTTTAAGAGAAATAGGTAAATATTTTCAAAAACCTAAACTTAAACTGAGAATGGGACCGAATGGAGGGATGCCAGCCCGAGTAGCTACCTGCCATCAGGTAATTCTTTTCTTAAGTCAGAATAGGAAATGCTCGGGGGATGAAGAGTAAAGTAAGTGGCTAATCATAACTGGTCACTGTAATTAGGGACTTACTATACTTAACATAAACTAACCTATTACCTTGAATAACCGTGTTGGTGTTTGAATCTTATAGCGATTAGAGGATGGCTGGTGGAAGATCGTCTAAGGCTTCTAGAGGTGGAGCACGGGGTGGACGTGCTTGTAGACCATGGGCCGCAAAGAACAAGACGAGGACTGTAGAGACGACTCCGGGTGAGCCTGGGATTCATCACCTGGAGGGCGGTGATGAGAGTGCCAACCTGAGAGCCTCAGTGAAAGAGGCAGTGGTTGAGGAGGTTCATCAAGTCATGTAGACGATCCTACCGTCTGTAGTGACTGAAGTCATCCGGGTTGTAAGGAATGATGAGAGGAAGGAGAAGGAGGAGGAAAGAAGGAAGATGACTGGGAGAAGGGAGAATGAAGGAGATCATGATGATAAGGAGGAGTTGAATGCTGCAAGGGGAGCCTCCAGTGATGAAGAAGATGTAGAGGTACGAGAAATCGCGAGGGGGTGCAACTAAGGGGCATTCCAAAGATGTAAACCCCCTACTTTTGATGGTAATGGTAATGCTACAACTGCTCACCGCTGGGTAAGGGAGATGGAGGTTGTGTTAGAAATCAGCGAGTGTCAGGAGGACCAGAAGGTGAGGTTCGCCACTCACTCATTTGTTGACTCGGCTCTATGCTGGTGGGACAATATTGTCCAAGCCGAGGGCAACCGGGCCATTGGGAGGATGAGATGGGAAGAGTTGAAGAAGATGGTGATTAAGGAATTCTGTCCTCACAGGGAAATAGACAAGATAGAGAGAGTTCCTACAGTTTGAGGCGGGAACCATGACCCATCAGCAATACACTACCAAGTTTATAGAAATGGCGAGGCTGGTGCCGGATCAGGTGACGCCAGTGTCGAGAAAGATTAAGAGGTATGTGCAGGGATTGCCGGCTGATATCCGCAGACACTTGATTACTGCCCGACCAATCACTTTTAGGTCGGCAGTGGATCTGGCTGGGAGGCTATACGATGAGAGAGAGGTGGCGGTGGTTGAGGTGAGTAAGAAGGACGGTGGCAAAAGGAACTGGAGTGGGAAGCGATTCGGACGTGGTGGTTTCACTCCAAACAACAAGAGGATGAGAATGGATGACCGAAGAGTGGGGTCATTAAGCTCGGGGATGAAGATGTGTGGCAGATGTGGGAAAGAGCACACTGGTGAATGTAAGTGGGGAGCGAATGTGTGTTTCAAGTGTGGGAAGCCCGGTCATATAGCAAAGGATTGTTGAGTGATAAGGTGCTAAAACTGCGGTGAAGAGGGGCATGTAATCCGGGATTGCAAGAAGCCGAGGGTCGAAAGTTTTGCGGTGAGGAAGAGGACAGAAGACGGAGGACAGAGGGCAAGTGCTAGAGCCTTCATGATGACGCGGGAGGAGGCCAGAGCGGACCCCCGACGTCGTGTCAGGTATGTTTCTAGTAAACCAAACTTGTGCCTCTGTATTATTTGATTCTGGTACTAGTAGGAGTTTCATTTTTACTACTTTCTGTGCTAAGTTACCTATTAGTAGTAGAAGTATTGATGAGGCATTTGAAGTAGAAACTGCTATTGGTAAGTCTACCAGAATTTCAGATATGTTAGAAGATTGTGACATAGAACTAGAAGGCCATAGGTTCCCTGCTAAACTGTATGTGATGCCCCTAGGCGGATTTGATGTAGTGCTAGGGATGGATTGGTTAGCAGCCTATGAGGCGAATATTATGTGTCGCAAGAAGATGATCTAATTAATTGCGCCCGGTGGAAGTTCGGTGACGGTCTACGGTGACCGTGTCGCTACGGTCCCGAAGGTGATTTTGATGGTGGTGGCAGAGAAGTGCATGAAGCGGGGATGTAGTGCCTACCTGGCTTATGTGAGGGATGTGGACTCGTCAGTACCATAGTTGTCTGAAGTACCCGTGGTGTGTGACTTTCCAGATGTGTTCCCAGAAGACTTACCAGGTGTGCCACCGGATCGCTAGATCGAGTTTCAGATTGATCTGATACCCGGTGCCCAACCATTTGCCAAGGCACCGTATCGATTGGATCGGACAGAGATGAAGGAGTTGATAGTTCAATTACAGGAGTTGATGGACAAGGGATTTATCCGACCGAGCATCTCTCCCTGGGGTGCTCCGGTCCTGTTTGTCAAGAAGAAAGACGGTAGTATGAGGATGTGCATAGACTACCGGGAGCTAAACAAGTTGACGGTGAAAAATCGATATCCCCTATCGAGAATAGATGACTTGTTTGATCAGCTCCAAGGTGCCAGTTGGTTCTCAAGGATAGATCTCCGGTCTGGCTACTATCAATTGAAGGTTAAGGAGCAAGATATTCCTAAGACAGCCTTTCACATGCACTATGGACACTACGAGTTCCTCGTTATGTCTTTCGGTTTAACTAATGCACCAGTGCCTTCATGGATTTGATGTGAATCGAGTGTGCCGGCCGATGCTAGATAAATCGGTAATTATGTTTATTGATGATATCTGATTTATTCAAGGAGCGAAGAAGAACATGCCGGTCACATATGCGAAGTGCTGGAGACACTTAGAAGGGAGAAGCTATATGCTAAATTCTCTAAGTGTGCTTTATGGTTGCGCGAAGTTCAATTTTTGGATCACGTGGTGAATTCCGAAAGAATTATAGTGGACCCAGCGAAGGTTGAGGCAGTGATACAATGGAAGTCTACAAAGATGCCATCCGAGATTCGAAGTTTCTTGGGTTTGGCGGGCTACTACAGAAGATTTATCCAAGACTTTTCCAAGATAGCCTCACCTTTGACTAAACTGACTCGCAAGAATGTGAAGTTTGTGTGGGGTCGAGAATAGGAGGATGCTTTCGAGGAGTTAAAGACGAGATTGACTCAAGCTCCTGTCTTGACATTACCCGAAGGGATGAAGATTTAGTGGTATATTCGGATGCCTCTTATTCGGGATTAGGTTGCGTGCTAATGCAATGTGGAAGTAATAGCCTACGCGTCCCGACAGTTGAAAATCCACGAGGTCAATTACCCCACACAAGATTTGGAGCTCGCGGGTGTCTTTTGCCTTAAAGATTTGGAGGCACTACTTGTATGGGACGAAGTGCACAATCTTCACAGACCACAAAAGCTTAAGTATTTCTTTGAGCAGAAAGATCTCAACATGAGGCAGAGGAGGTGGTTAGAGTTGATCAAGGATTATGATTGTGAAATCCATTACCACCCGGGCAAGGCCAATGTAGTGGCCGATGCCCTTAGCAGAAAAGAGAGACCCGAGCCGATTCGGGTGAAGGCGTATCAGTTGGTGATGACCTCGGACGTTCTGACACAGGTCAAAGAATTTCAAAATGAGACATTGAAAGAAGATCACCTCAACTCTGAACGAATGAGAGGTCTAGTCATGGAGCTGGGAGAGAATACTCACGGAGTTAGAACCCGTTTCGGGCGGATGTGGATTCCCCGATATGGAGATCTACGGGGGCGGATTATGGATGAAGCTCATAAGACTCGATACTCCATTCATCCCGGTGCTACCAAATGTATCAGGACATGAAAAGGATTATTGGTGGCCGGGAATGAAGCGCGATGTTGGAGTATGTGAGTAAGTGCCTTACTTGTTTGCAAGTAAAGGTAGAACATCAGAAGCCATACGGGAAGATCCAACTGTTGGATATACCCAAGTGGAAGTGGGAGCACATCACCATGGACTTTATAACGAAGTTACCCCGTATGTCAAGGGGGTATGACGCCTTATGGTGATAGTTGATCATCTGACAAAGAGTGCTCACTTCCTACCAATTCGCGAGACGTATTCCCGAGTGGTTGGCGGATCTGTTCATCAAAGAGATTGTAGCTCGCCATGGTGTGTCGGTGTCTATCTTGTCAGACCGTGATACTCGGTTCACATCGAAGTTTTGGAATAGATTCCACGATGCGATGGGGACGAGGTTACACATCAGTACGGCTTATCATCCTCAGACAGATGGTCAGTCTGGGAGGACAATTCAAATGCTCGAGGATATGCTCCGAGCTTGTGTGATCGATTTTGGAGGAAGTTGGGATGATCACCTACCGTTAGCAGAGTTCTCATACAACAACAGTTATCATGCCAGCATAGCCATGCCACCATACGAGATGCTATACGGTAGGAGGTGTGGACGCCCGCATGTTGGGGAGATATGGGGAAAAAGGAGTTGGGAAGTACCGAGGTGATCGAGATTACGACGGAGAAATTAGAAAAGATCAAAGCCTTTATGAAGGCGGCAAAGGATAGACAGAAGTCCTATGCCCGACAAAAGACGTAGACCGATTGGATTCAATGTAGGTGATAAAGTTATGTTGAAGGTCTTGCCTTGGAAGGGAATTATTCGGTTCAGAAAGAGAGGCAAGCTAAGCCCAAGGTACGTAGGGTCTTTCCGAATCATCGCACAAGTAAGAGAGGTGCCCTATCGCTTTGATTTGCCTGATGAGTTAAGTGGAATTCACCCGACATTCCATGTATCTCATCTGAGAAAGTGCTTAGCTGATGAAGATATGATTGTACCACTGGAAGACATCGAGGTGGATGAACGGCTTAATTATGTAGAGCAACCGGTCTGCTCAGGCGTCTAAGTGTAGGTCATGCGCCTGAACAATACCCATGTGCTAAGAGAATCGCCTAAATATACTAAGTTATAGATGATGCGCCCAAATAGTGTCAATGCGCCTAAGTTCCTCATGCGCCTAAGTGTTGATGCGCCCAAACAGGGTTTATGCGCCTGCATTGTGCTCATGCGCCTAGAACACTTAGAAATTTTCTGAAATTTTGGGAAATCAGAATTTTAGGGTTTGACCCTGGTTTGACTTGATGCTATTATTTGATTATCTTATTCATGTTTTGGGCTGTTCTTGCGTTCCTTATTATATTATTATTTGTGGCTTTACGTGGTGTGATTTTATCCGTATACGTAAAGTATTATGGTGAAGAAAGTGAAAGATTAATGTTAATAAAGAAGAGGAACATAAGAAATGAATGAAAAGTCTTGCAAGCAAATGTTTAAAGGAGGTTCACAATCATTGAGAGTTGCTAGCTCAACTGTGTGTATTATAGCGTGCGATCTTGGCTAACCCATGAGGGTTCACACACAGGGGGGATCTGTCTTGGTGATTGATCCCATAGTGCGAAACGGGGTCCTTGTCACTTAACCCCGAGAATGAGGTGGCTGTGTGCCCAACGATGGGGGTAGAGTTATAAGAGGACCTGGAAATAGTGGAAGATAATGAAAAAGTACGAAATGAACGAATGAGTATGATAATGAAAGATAACAAGTTTATACCTTGATGTATGTACGATGAATGCTCACGTACGAAAGTAAGAAAAGTATTTTATTAAAAAGGGGTATTTTCATTTATAAATGATACAAGGTATTTTAACGCTTTAAAACTAGAACTCACTCAGCAACGCTGACTTTTATGCATTTTCAGTTGGCAGGTAAATGTTGCTGAGGATGGCACGCGGGGGAAGCTACTCATCAGGGCTAGACTGGCATCCGTTCATGCTTAATAATTTTGTTGTATTGTAATGCAACTAATAGATTATTTTGTAACCCTAACTTACAACGATGTATTATTTTGCAACATTAATTATATGCATGAATGGGTTTTGTTAACTCAATTCTGCTACGATGTTTTATGAAATGTTTATTATTTTACATAATAATGCTATGATTGTCCAACTGTGAGGTCTCCGGGAATGGGGCCTTACAAACTATCTAACATTTTGACCACACATTATCTCAACATCATTAACTCCATTAACTCCATTGCCTGCATCATGCAAACACGAGTATTCATGATGTCATCGGACAAAGTACAACCCAATAACTTTCCCCCTAGCCTGGAAGTTCCTCTCATAAATTTTTGTCAAACTGTACTCTTGAAACCACCAAGCTTACATCAGCCTACCTATACTTAGTGTGCTACGCCACTATCTATGCCCCCATCACTCTTCATAACGATCATAACTTATTATACTTAGTTGGTTTTGACAACTCTACTAAAGTGGCAATAAGGTATTCAGTATTAGAGTGACTAACCCTTAATCTTTTGCCCTCCAGAGTTGCTCACCACTCTTTTAACCACGCATTCAAACTCTGTTTATTCTCCACAACTAACGTAATATCACCCACAAAAAGAATAAAAGGTAGAACTGTCTTCTAGATTGACTTTGTGAACTCGTATATGATAATTGCAAACGGAAACAGACTCAACACGAACCCTTGGTGGAGGCCTACCTCCAAAGAGAATAAACAAGTATCTCTTATTGACACCCGTACACTTGTTTCAGTCCTATCATATGTATCTAATATTAAATCTATATATTTATGTGATACTTTACCCTCCAAACTATCCTAGTGTACGTGGCATTATCATACGTCTTTTCGAGTTCAATAAACACCATGTTGACCACCTTGACATAACCCAAATTGATTTACCTTAACATGAGTCTTTTTTCTACAATCTCAACTACTCCCATAAGCAATTTATGTAAAATGAGTTACTACAAACTCTTTAGCTACACATATAAGTCTAGTGGTTATGAGTAGATAGTGTAAATATAAATTACATCAAGCGTAAAGATTCAAAACATAGAACCTTTCTAGGCATTTGATGAAAAGATTTGATCTTTTGATCAAGAAATGTTCTTGAAATCCTAATCGACCTGTTTTGACTAATTACCCCATCCAACCCATTTTACCAATTTTAACACCGATCAAAAATAAGAGAGTAAAGAAATGTGAGACGATAAAAGAGAACAGTTGTGAGAGATTTAAAAAAAAAACTTATATTTCATAACATATTTTTAGAAACTTTAAAAGTTTTGGAAAGAAATGTTGAAGGTCAACCCAACTATTCTATTTTAAACCGCATAAAACTTAACCAATTTAAAATCAGCAACTTTTAAAGAATTATCCAGCTCACCCATTGTCACACCCCAACCTTAACGGCGGAAACGTTGAGACATGAGGGTTAAGATTGTTCATGCCACACAACGCTATTTCAAAATGTAAATATTATTAAATTCCAAGTTTCATGACATACATAGATGAAAAGCATAAGTTTCAAACAACCTATGTAACAAGTATTCAAATAGTATCATGTGACAATATATGTCATTTTATTAATCTCTAGGTCCAATCCTAGATGTGTTCATCTCTTCAAGAGCAATTAAGCGGGATCATTTCCTGAAACATGTTAAAAATAATGTCAACATATGATGTTGGTGAATTTCCATAGGTTTAACATACATAAATGTATAAACTTTAAGATGGCAATTCATGTCATAGGTTAATGAATAATGTAATAATAAATAGATAAACAAATGTAACAATCAAACCTCGACAAATATGGCCACAACATGATTATACGATTAGCTAAGTGTACTTGGTTCCCATAGTGATCAAGAATAGGTCACTAGGAGCCGGCAATAACCTCGGCTTTAGCACCAAATAGGCTTGTCAGGCCCATATATCTATGACGTCACTAGGCTAGCAATAGTTAACGATTGTATCTTACAAGTGTTATCACATGATAATTACAAGACTCCAAATAACCATGACAAGATATGATGAATTGCACAAGTGTTACAAGAGTAGAAAACGTATTTACAAGTGTGTTTATAATAGGGTTAACATGTTTCACCCCAAAAGTGTGAAATAATATAAAATGGGTATGGAAAACTCACATGGTATATGACGTATAAGGAGCTAATAACAATAAGGTAAACCCAACGATGTCCTCAAAACTGCCCTAAAATGAGCGTTTCAAGATTTAGAATTTAGTAGATAAGATCAAAAGACGATTTACGAAGTCTAAAGTTCCAATTGTAATCGGTTGGTTTAGTAATTTGATAATGTATATATACATTTTTATTATTTAACTTGTTAGTTGAAAATGAAACGATACGATTTAACTATTTATATATATATATATATATATATATATATTAGAGATTTATTAATAATAAGATAAACATTCTTATTCAAGAAAACATTTAATTTATTAATAATGATTTATGAAATGATAAGTCTAATAATTAGAACTTATATATATTTTCATTTGATTCGTAATAATCTTTATACATTTTAAATCTTTGCCAAAAATATATTTCATAATAACTTTAAAAATAATACAAATAAAAGGTTAAGTTAAAAATTCCTAAGAATTTAAAAGAAAGTACTTATATTTGATTCACTAAAATTTTATCCAATTGTAAATATATTTTATAATGATTTTTATAATTTAAATTAAAGAAAATGAATAAAAATTTACCAAATTATAACTTCTACAAATTTTAGAATTTTCTAAATAAATTCTGTTTTAGTAATATGTTTTTAAAATGATTTTTATATTAATTAATTAATACATTAAGATTTTCTTTAATTTTATTATTAAAAAAAACAGATTTTAAAAATATTGCAAGGGCTCGGGTTCGAACCCGGGCCCTCTGCCTATCACCCTTGTGCTTTAACCGTTGGGTCAATGCCCCATTTCCTGTCATAATCTAAAAAATATTAAATAAAAGTTACACCATAAGAAAATCCCAAAATCCTCAAGAACCCTAGTTTCTGGTTTGATCCAAATTGCTTACCAAAACGCGATTGTTAATCAAATTCAACTTAGGGCTTTTGATATTTAAGAGAAGACGAGTACGATCATGCGTTTAATTTACCTGATTTGCTTCAATTTGGGGATGAAGAACCTCTAAACAGTCGCGATGAGTAATGCCGATCGAAAAGGATGTGAGTGTATGTTTTTCGAGCAATTGAGATTACAGAGAGTTGGAAAGGGATAAGTTACACCTTTCCCCACTGTTAAATAGCTTCGATTTGAACCGATTAATGTTCATCGAGTTTGAGTTATGTTCGCAAGTTTTCGGTTGCAATTCGAACGAAATTAAGGCTATTTTAAGTGCAATTAACACACCATTGATTTCGTAGTGATTAGATGAACGTTGGGACGTGATTAATTTTATTACTTGTAACATGTATATAAGAAACGGATTTGGCTTGATGTGAGGTTTCAGTTTCGCGTGCTAATCGCATTTAAAATCAAATTAAACTCACCCAGGTGTTCGAATCAGGTTCGTGACGGTTTTAGAAACGGTTTGGGAGCAAGAAAATGTGTTTTGTCGAGGCTTTAGTGGTCGCCGGAGCTGCGCCAGAGTCTCGCCGGAAATGTGGCCAGGAAAACGGGGGGGGGGGGGGGAGTTTGGGTGTTTTTTTGGTCCCTATGATTTATCTTTTAACCTATTTAACCCAAAGTTTTGGTTTTAATTAAATTTTACAGTTTGGTCCCTGCGGTTTTACTTTTATTATTTCATGTCCAAGTTATTAAATTTTACACTATTAAGCTTATTATTACTATTATTATTATCATTATTATTATTATTGTTATTATTATTAACATTATTATATATATATATATATATATATATATATATTTTAACTTAATTACTTAATAATAAAACAATAATAATTTTTAAATTCCAATAAAATCAAGATTAATAAATTACAAATGAACCTTCGTATTTGTGTTAATGACATAACAAGCCCTTATAAGAGATAATGGAATTAACAACAACTTAACAATTACATGAGAGGTCACAGTCTCCCCAACTTTAAGAAATTTCGTCCCGAAATTAGAGATAAGACTAAGCAAACAGATAGGGATATTTCTTCTTCATGTAATCCTCGTGTTCCCAGGTGAACTCAGCTCCACATTTATTTTCCCAATGAACCTTGACGATTGGCGTGGTAGTGGTTCGGGTCTTCTTCATTGTTCGGTCCATAATCTCAACAGGTTTCTCAACAAAATACAAGGACTCGTCAATTTGGATTTCCTCTAAAGGAACGTGCAAATTTTCATCGGCCAAGCATTTCCTCAAATTTGACATGGAAGACAGGATGAACTCTGCTAAGTTTGGAAGGTAGTTCCAGTTTGTAGGCCACTTTTCCAACTCCTTTCAGAATCTTGAAAGGTGTCACACCCCGGGCCCAGAAGAGGGTGGGATGTCGCAGATTAGCAACATACATGGCAGCGGAAACAAACCACACAAGAGCACACAAGGAGAGAAATCACAATGGCATTACATTAAATAAATTTGTTCGGGTCAACATAGTCAGATCCGAACATAAAATAATCCATTACAAAATTTTCCAAGTGAATACATAACAAAACCATTTGTTTCATTGTTTCAAAAAGTTCAAGTAATGCCAGGGGGGTAGTCTTGGTACTAAGCCATATTTAGAGTCTTTCATAAAAGCCAAGCTCATCAAGGATTGCCTGAAACATGCTCAAAAAAATTTGTGTCAACTAAAAAAAAGTTGGTGAGTTCAAGTGCTTAAAGTTTTAGGACAAAAGGACTCATCGAATCCATAATTTTAGTTTAAAAACATAAGTATCATGGTTGTGGGATCACAATCAACCCTGCACTCAGCCCCGGCTAGCCTCTTCTAAACTTGTGTTGCCGGTTATCCCATAGGGGAAACTGAGCCTCAGAACAGTATATCATACCTGCTGAGTGGTACACCATAGTATCTTATAAAAACCTGTTACATGCCACAACGACCCCGCAGGATCTCAGTGTGGTACCCTTCCTGTATCGGAAGGCACTGTGCGTGGGGGATTCCCCAAGTAGATCTACCCATATAAACAAGCGGTTCACATAGAATTAATGACTGTGATACACATAGATGCAGGTTCTAACAATAGCCACAACATACAATAGCGTCGCATAATAGTATCCAATAAAGTTTAGTTCAAACAGAGCATGCTTCACCTCAAAATAGTAATTAAAAGGGGACACAAGAAACTCACCTTAAGCAGAGCAAAGATTCCACAACACAGAAAGATTCAGGCCCTAGCACCCTATGAGCAAGACATATGCATAAGCTATGGGTTCTTAGGCTATTGGGAGTGTAATAAAAGGTAATATATGTTTAAAAAATACATGTGACCACATCCCTTAGAAAAATTGGTGTCGAAAAGTTTCCTTTTTAGGAAAGTTGGGGTTTTTGGCGTAAAACGACCCATTTTTAGTTTCCCACAAGTTCTTACATGAAAATAAGTATAATAGTAGCTTCTGGTCATAAACTTACTGAAATATGGTCGATTTTTCAGAATTTACACTTTAGTCCTTCAAGTTTCCAAAGTTACAGTTTTTACCCCGAAGTTGGTTCTTTCCACTTCAAATCTTTTCATCAAAATACGAGTTTGAGGCCCTCAAACTTACTGAAATATTATGGTTTCATTGGTTTTTAGGCTCATTACATTATTTTTAGAATCTCATCCAAAAATCCCCCGGTTAGACATGTTTTAGCCAAATAAATTCATAAGGATTTACATGTTAACCCAAAAATTTCACCAAGTCCGGTTTTAACCACTGATTTATTAGTCATAGGGCCTGAAAATTTTGTTTCTAACAAGTTGTCAAGAATTTTGGCCTTTTAAGGTACCCTTATCACCTATTCGGGTCTCTAATCATGTTTCTAAAGTCCTTAACACCATAACCAAAACATTCATCCCAATTTGATATCAGTCTAGCATCATCAAACATTATGAAATTTTAGGACAACCCCACGGATATAACCGAATAAAGTGATTCAGAAAGAAATGCGGATGAAGACCACGGATATAACCGAATAAAGTGATTCAGAAAACTTACACGTAGAATAACCCATGATTAGAGTGATTCAAAAGGTGCAAGAGTGGTTGATTCGAAAGTCAAAGGTTTCTAGAAGGGTTCGAAATTTTCAAAAATGCTACGTGTTGCCCCGGGGCGCCTGAATAGTGCCCATGAGTGGAAAAACCAAAGAAATGCGGATGATCACAGAGAAATGCAGATGAAGACCAAAGAAATGAGGATGAACACAAAGAAATGTGGATGAACAAAAAGAAATGCGTTGAAGACCAAAGAAATGCGAATGAACATAAAGAAATGCGAATGAACACAAAGAAATGCGGATAAACACAAAGAAAAGCGGATGAACACAAAGAAAAGCGGATGAACACAAAGAAATGCAGATGAACACAAAGAAATGCAGATGAAGACCAAAGAAATGCGGATGAACACAAAAAAATGCGGATGAACACAGAAATGCGGATGAACACAAAGAAATGCGGATGAACAACCCAGGATTTTTACTTTTATTTTAAGGAATTGTTAAGGTGGTTTAGTCATGCACATTTTCAATCATTATAAATTAGTTTGGAGACTAAGGCAAAACATACTAGAATCATACGAATAAGATTAATTTATAAAACTATTCGATCACAAAGAAGAGGGTACATTAAACGAATGAAATCTTGAAAAAGAAAAAAGTCTCAAATTACATTTAAGGCTTTGGAGCTGGACCTAGTAGTCAGTTGTTACAAAAGGTCCTACAAAGCGTGGGGCTAACTTGCCCTTCTTCCCAAAGCGAACAACACCCTTCCATGGTGAGACCTTAAGAAGAACCATGTCATTGACTTGAAACTTCAATGGTTTGCGTCTTTTATCCGCGTAACTCTTTTGACGACTTCTAGCCACCTCAAGGTTATTACAGATTTTGGAGACTTTATCGGTCGTTTCTTGAATAAGTTCTGGACTGGCAATGAAGTTTTCACCAATGTCAGTCCAGCAAATCGGAGAACGACATTTACGGCCATATAGAGCCTCGAATGGTGCCATCTTGATACTTGAGTAGTAGCTATTGTTATACAAGAATTCCGCTAACGCTAGATGCGTATCCCAGTCACCACCAAAGTCAAGGACACAAAGACGTAGCAAATCCTCAAGGGTTTGAATTGTTCGCTCGGTTTGACCGTCCGTTTGAGGATGGTAAGCCGTGCTTAAATCCATTTGAGTACCCAAGAGTTCTTGGATAGAAGACCAGAAGTGTGAAGTGAAACGAGCATCACGATCGGAAATAATATGCAAAGGCACGCCATGACGACTCACAATTTCATCGATATAGATACGAGCCAACCTTGAAACCTTGTAAGTGTCTCGTATTGGTATGAAATGTGCCGTTTTGGTCAAACGGTCAACAATCACCCATATACTATCATGGCCTCGAGGAGTACGTGGTAACTTAGTTACGAAATCCATGGATATGTGTTCCCATTTCGACATAGGGATTTCGGGTTGTTCAAGTAAACCACTAGGACGTTGATGTTTAGCTTTGACCCTTGCACACGTGAGGCATTTGGATACATAAGATGCAATATCCTTCTTCATCCCTGGCCACCAATATTGGCCACGCAGATCCATATACATCTTATTGGACCCAGGGTGAATAGAATAACATGTTCGATGAGCTTCGTTCATGATAAAGTGACGGAGATTGTCGCGATTTGGAATCTAAAGCCGGTTCAAGAAATACAACATGCCATTCGGTTTTGTTTCCAATTGTGACCGAACGTTAAACACTAGTTCCTCATCCTTCCATTCCTCAGTTAATGCTGCTTGTTGAGTCTCGCGGATGCAAAACTCGAGGTCACTATCAATCCTTATGTTTTGAAGCATGATAGTAGCCTTGTTGACATCCAGGTGAATCTCAGTATCAAATTCTCCCAACGTGTCAAACCATTGCCTTTGATCTTGAATTTCTTGAAGTGAGACAGTCTTATTATGGATCTTGCGACTCAGCGCGTCGGCTACAACATTCGCCTTTCCGGGATGATAGCGAATGTCACAGTCGTAGTCGCTAATCAACTCAACCCAACGTCTTTGTCTCATGTTGAGATCCTTTTGATTGAACACGTGTTGAAGGCTCTTATGATCGGTGTAGACTATGCATTGCGTCCCATAAAGATAGTGCCGCCAAATCTTCAAGGCAAAAACCACGGCACCAAGTTCGAGATCGTGGGTTGTGTAGTTGACTTCATGAACCTTCATTTGTCTTGACGCGTATGCTATGACCTTTCCTCGTTGCATGAGAACACAACCAAGGCCTTGATTAGACGCATCATAGTACAAGGTAAAATCGTCATTTCCATCGGGGAGAGTTAGAATAGGAGCATTACACAGCTTGCGTTTTAGTGTCTCGAAAGCCTCTTCTTGTTCGGGTCCCCATTCAAAAAGTTGATTCTTTTGGGTTAGTGCCGTAAGTGGTTTAGCAATCTTCGGGAAGTTTGCAATGAACCTAAGGTAGTAACCCGCTAAACTAAGAAAAGAACGAACTTCAGTTGGGGTCGTGGGAACACACCAGTTTCTCACAGCTTCTATTTTAGCAGGGTCAACGTGAATTCCTTGGCTATTCACCACATGACCTAGGAATTGAACTTCTTCAAGCCAGAATTCGCACTTAGAGAACTTGGCGTACAGTTGTTCCTTTTTCAAAAGTTCGAGAACTTGTCGCAAATGCAACTCGTGATCGGTTTTTGTCTTGGAATAAATGAGAATATCATCGATGAACACGATCATGAATTTGTCCAAGTATGGTTTACATACTCGATTCATGAGATCCATGAAAACAGCAGGTGCATTAGTCAAGCCAAAAGGCATAACCATGAACTCATAATGTCCATATCGAGTACGAAAAGCGGTCTTTGGAATATCATTGTCGTGAACTCGCAATTGATGATATCCAGAACGTAGATCGATCTTCGAGAATTGCGTAGCTCCTTGGAGTTGATCAAAGAGGTCATAGATTCGAGGGAGAGGGTATCGGTTTTTGATGGTAAGTTTGTTGAGTTCCTGATAATCGATACACATACGAAATGATCCATCTTTCTTCTTCACGAATAGCACAGGTGCACCCCATGGTGACGAGCTTGGAAGAATGAAGCCCTTATCGGTCAATTCTTGTAGTTGACTGGCTAGTTCTTGCATTTCAGAAGGTGCAAGACGATAAGGCGATTTAGCCACAGGGTTTGCACCAGGGATCAAGTCAATCTTGAACTCAACTTCCCGAATGGGAGGTAACCCACTAAGATCCTCGGGAAACACTTCGGGAAAGTCTCGTACAATGGGTATATCCTTAAGTTCTTTCCCCTTGGCTTTCGTATTGACTACATAAGCCATAAAGGCTAGGTAATTCTTACTCAAGCACTTTCTGGCTTTGATACAGGACATGAGTTTGAGTCCTTGAGACGACCTCAAACCAAAGACTTTTAGTGTATCACCCGAAGGTAGAGGGATTCGAATGCACTTCTCGAAACAAATGATTTCCGTGTGCTGTTTGGCTAACCAATCCATGCCAATAATGATGTCGAAGCTCCCCAGTTGCATAGGAATAAGATCGATAGGGAATTCGTGCTCGTTAAGACTCAAGATGTAATCACGTATTACAACGTCAACTACGATTGATTTTCCATCGGCGACTTCGACCGTAAAGGATCTTTCTAGCGTAGAATGCGGCTTAGCAAGAATGGGTTCGAATTCTAAGGATATAAAGCTCTTATCCGCACCCGAATCAAAAAGTACAGACGCATAACGATTATTTACAAGATACATACCTGCTCAGATATAGAACTATCATTGGTACATAGAAAGCAGGTAGGATTTTACATAATAAAAGATCGATTAATAGAAAAAAATGACGTACCATTCACCACGTCGTTGTTGGCTTGCGCTTGATTCGCATTAATGTTGAAAGCCCGTCCTCGAGCCGGTTGAACATTTCCCGCAAGACGAGGACATTATGGATGGAAATGCCCAGTTTTGCCACAATTGTAGCAGGCTCGGTTAGTAATCATGGCAGCATTGTTTGGGGCACGATGACAAGTAGCCACCAAATGCCCGTATTTCCCGCAAAGAGTGTAGATTCGGCAGGGATTATTTCCCGCATGATGATACTTGCAGGTGTTGCACATTGGGTGTGGAACAGTGTAAGCTCTTGCCACAGGTGCTTGGTTCACAGCGACAGCTTGCCTTTGAGGGGAATTGGGTGCTGTCACAGCAAAGTTACAGGCCGGTGTGAACTTGCACTTCTTGCCCTTGAATGAGGATTCAGCCTTCACCTCCTTCGTCGCCTCAGGAGTCACCTTCGCATTTGGTTTTGCACCCTTCATCATCAAAGTACCAGCCTTAATATGATTCTCAGTGAGCTGGGCGGTGATATTGATTGCTTCTTCCAGGGTCGTAGGCCTACTTCCCACCATAGCATCTTGAATTTGGGGTGGTACCCCTTTGATAAACTTCTCGATGCTACAGGGTACAATATCCACCATATGCATTAGAAGCATGCTCAGTTTATGATGTCGGGTGGAGTATGTCAAATGATTCCCACTATCCTGTTTGAGGTTCCAGAACTCCTCCTCCAATTTTTGTAGTTCACTTCTCGGGCAGAATTTTTGGATCATAATGTCCTTAAACTCTTCCCAAGGGAGTGCCAAAGCGAGTTCCACACCCCGGTTTCTTTTCTCGCTATTCTACCAGGTAAGTGCCCGTTGTTGAAGGACACTCGTAGCATAACGGACCTTGAGCTCCTCGGGACACTCACTGTTTATGAAGGTGTTCTCCATACTTTCGAACCACTCAAGAAGTCCAGTGGCTCCCTCCTTTCCACTAAAACTAGTGGGTTTACAGGAGTTGAAGTGTTTAAAGGTGCAGGTTTGATTGTTTCCCCCTTGATTGTTGCTATTCTCACCATGGCCATTGTTAGCAACACCACCATCATTCCCATTTGCATTATTACTGTTGTTAGCCATTAGGGTGCTACTACGTTCGGCAACCATGGTTGGGAGGACAGCAGCCATTTGCCGGGCAATCATCGCGGCAAGTTTGCGGTCGGAGGTAGCACGTTTTCCTTGATGACGAGACATTTTATAAGATAGAAATAAAGAAGATATTAGAATTGTGAAATAAACCAGTTCAAGAAAATCATGAATTTTGATATTTACAAATATAAACAGGATGGTTCCATTTGGTACCACACAGCCAATAGGAACATGGACACGTCGAGGTGACTTAATCCCAATTACCTTGGGGAAAATGTGTATGTTGACCATAATTTAGCACTCATCCCGGAAATCCCCAGGTAAGCATAACAGGTCCCGCAATGAGATTTATACGAAATGCTTGCCTTAGCCCGAGGGCCTTTTGCCAGGAAATCTATAATACAGGTGTTTATGTGTCACACACTTCCCTATAGGCTATTATAATTAAAACCTAGATGAGATTTTCAAGATTTAGACATAACGTCTACAGTGTTTTATCCACTCGATAAGATGCGTAGAATTCCACACGTAGTCGAGAATAAGTTTTAGAAGAGATTAGACGCGGTAGAACTGAAAGGCATATGAAGAGGATTAGGAAGTTGGGGTATACAAGGTTCAAGTCATACTCCTAAGGCACCATTTTCTAAATATAATCAAATAGCACATAAAAGATTTATCATGCAACATGTAACGTCATGTAATAGACATATAAGCAAGCTTACAAGATTATAAAAAATATTCATGAAGAGGGGTCCCTAGGTTAACCATAGTCTAGGCCACCATTTCTAATAACCTACATCCCTATAGTTATGGGCTCTGATACCAATCTGTCACACCCCAACCTTAACGACGGAAATATTGAGATGTGAGGGTTAAGATTGTTCATGCCACACAAAGCTATTTCAAAAGGTAAATATTATTAAATTCCAAGTTTCATGACATACATAGATGAAAAGCATAAGTTTCAAACAACCAATGTAACAAGTATTCAAATAGCATCATGTGACAATATATGTCATTTTATTAATCTCTAGGTCCAATCCTAGATGTGTTTAAGTCTTCAAGAGCAATTAAGCGGGATCATTTCCTGAAACATGTTAAAAATAATGTCAACATATGATGTTGGTGAATTTCCATAGGTTTAACATACATAAATATATAAACCTTAAGACGGCAATTCATGTCATAAGTTAATGAATAATGTAATAATAAATGGATAAACAAATGTAACAATCAAACCTCGACAAATATGGCCACAACATGATTATACGATTAGCTAAGTGTACTTGGTTCCCATAGTGATCAAGAATACGTCACTAGGAGCCGGCAATAACCTCGGCTTTAGCACCAAATAGGCTTGTCAGGCCCATAGATCTATGACGTCGCTAGGCTAGCAATAGTTAATGATTGTATCTTACAAGTGTTATCACATGATAATTACAAGAGTCCAAATAATAATGACAAGATAAGATGAATTGCACAAGTGTTACAAGAGTAGAAAATGTATTTACAAGTGTGTTTATAATAGGGTTAACATGTTTCACCCCAAAAGTGTGAAATAATATAAAATGGGGTATGGAAAACTCACATGGTATATGACGTATAAGGAGCTAATAACAATAAGGTAAACCCAACGATGTCCTCAAAACTGCCCTAAAATGAGCGTTTCAAGATTTAGAATTTAGTTGATAAGGTCAAAAGACGATTTACGAAGTCTAAAGTTCCAATTGTAATCGGGATTCTTGGTTTAGTAATTTGATAATGTATATATACATTTTTATTATTTAACTTTGTTAGTAGAAAATGAAACGATACGATTTAACTATATATATATATATATATATATATATATATATATATATATATATATATATGAGATTTATTAATAATAATATAAACATTCTTATTCAAGAAAACATTTAATTTATTAATAATGATTTATGAAATGATAAGTCAAATAATTAGAACTTATATATATTTTCATTTGATTCGTAATAATCTTTATACATTTTAAATCTTTGTCAAAAATATATTTCATAATAACTTTAAAAATAATACAAATAAACGGTTAAGTTAAAAATTCTTAAGAATTTAAAAGAAAGTACTTATATTTGATTCACTAAAATTTTATCCAATTGTAATATATTTTATATTGATTTTTATAATTTAAAATAAAGAAAATGAATAAAAATTTACCAAATTATAACTTCTACAAATTTTAGAATTTTCTAAATAAATTCTGTTTTAGTAATATGTTTTAAAAATGATTTTTATATTAATTTAATAATACATTAAGATTTTCTTTAATTTTATTATTAAAAAAAAAGATTTTAAAAATATTGTAGGGGCTCGGGTTCGAACCCGGGCCCTCTGCCTATTACCCTTGTGCTTTAACCGTTGGGCCTATGCCCCATTTCCTGTCATAATCTAAAAAATATTAAATAAAAGTTACACCATAAGAAAATCCCCAAATCCTCAAGAACCCCAGTTTCCGGTTTGATCCAAATTGCTTACCAAAACGCGATTGTTAATCAAATTAAACTTGGGGCTTTTGATATTTAAGAGAAGACGAGTACGATCATGCATTTAATTTACCTGATTTACTTCAATTTGGGGATGAACAACCTCTAAACAGTCGCAATGAGTAATGCCGATCGAAAAGGATGTGAGTGTATGTTTTTCGAGCAATTGAGATTACAGAGAGTTGGAAAGGGATAAGTTACACCTTTCCCATCTGTTAAATAGCTTCGATTTGAACCGATTCATGTTCATCGAGTTTGAGTTATGTTCGCAAGTTTTCGGTTGCAATTCGAACGGAATTAAGGCTATTTTAAGTGCAATTAACACACCATTGATTTCGTAGTGATTAGATGAACGTTGGGACGTGATTAATTTTATTACTTGTAACATGTATATAAGAAACAGATTTGGCTTGATGTGGGGTTTCGGTTTCGGGTGCTAATCGCATTTAAAATCAAATTAAACCCACCCAGGTGTTCGAATCAGGTTCGCGACGGTTTTAGAAACGGTTTGGGAGCAAGAAAATGTGTTTTGTCGAGGCTTTAGTGGTCGCCGGAGCTGCGCCGGAGTCTCGCCGGAAATGTGGCCGGGAAAACGGGGGGGGGGGGGGGGTTTGGGTGTTTTAAAAAAATTACATTTTGGTCCCTGTGATTTATCTTTTAACCTTTTTAACCCAAAGTTTTGGTTTTTAAATAAATTTTACAGTTTGGGTCCCTGTGGTTTTACTTTTATTATTTCATGTCCAAGTTATTAAATTTTACATTGTTAAGCTTATTATTACTATTATTATTATCATTATTATTATTATTAACATTATTATTATTATATATATTTTTTCTTTAACTTAATTACTTAATAATAAAACAATAATAATTTTTAAATTCCAATAAGATCAAGATTAATAAATTACAAATGAACCTTCGTATTTGTGTTAATGACATAACAAGCCCTTATAAGAGATAATGGAATTAACAACTTAACAATTACACGAGAGGTCACACCCATATTACGTGGTTGCCACACCTTAAAATTCTTACCTTAACCTGAAGCATAAAAAGAATAAATTATAGCATAAAAAAGCAAGCAATTATAACTTTTTTGCAAACTGAGTTGCTATGAAAACTTTAGCTAGGTAAATGACCTGGAAATATATATTTTATCAATCAAAGACCAAATTAAAATTTCTAGCAAAGTGTACGTTAAAACATAAAACCTTTCAATTCATACTTTGAAAAGATTTGAACTTTAGGAGAAGAAGAATCCTAGGGCAATAAACATATGTTGAATTTGTAACATAATATATATATATTTAACATACTTTTAAAAAGATTAAAAACTCTTAGACAAAAGTGTTCAAGGTAAAGCCATACAAGCTGTTTTGATTTGCATAAAAATTACCTATTTTGAACCGCTCGTGCTTAACTAAGTATCCAACTTGCCCATATTACTACTTCGCCTACCTCTAAGAGCATTTACATTTGGTTCCCCATAACCATCCTGTATAGCCCCGTTCCCGGATACCTCACAGTTGGTCAATCATAGGGAAATATATATAAAAACATTATATAGTGTACGAATCAAATAAGTGGAGTCAATATCAAAAGCCACCCATTCTTTAATAAAGATTGTTGCTAAGCAATGCATCGTTGATTTTTATCAGTTACAAAAGCCCATATTATTTGCATTACAAACAACAATGATATTAAGGGTGAACGGATGCTAGTCTAGCCCTAACGAGTAGCCTCCCCAAGTGCCATCCTCAGCAAAACTACCTGCCAATTGAAAATGAATAAAAGTCAGCGTTGCTGAGTGAGCTCTAGTTTAAAAAAAAAACATTAAAATACCTTTTAAGATTTGTATATGAAAATACCCTTTTAAAATAATATTCATTTCTTTCGTACGCGATCACACATCATACGTACAGTTAGATAACATCCATTATCTTCTTTTACCATTTCCATCATCATTCATTTCGAACTTTTATTTTAATCTTTCACTTAATCCAGACCAATGTGCTATGCCCCCAAATAATGGGCTTAAAACTGGTACTGGGCCGAGGTCTACAAATAGACCCCAAACTGGTGCACGAAGCTGACTCTAGTACCGGAGCAGCAACAAAGGTCCCCTTAATGTAAGGCCCCGTTCCCGGAGACCTCACAGTTGGTCAATCATAGCACAATATATATAAAACATTTCATAGTTCATAAACCAGTGCAGCGGAATTAATATCAAAAGTCATTCACTTCATTAATAAATACTGTTGTTAAGCAATACATTGTTAATTGTTAATAGTTACAAAAGATCATATTAATTGCATTACAAATCAACAATATTAGTATGCGTGAACGGATGCCGGTCTAGCCCCGACGAGTAGCCTTCCCGAGTGCCATCCTCAGCAATTTACCTGCCAACTGAAAACGCATAAAAGTCAGCATTGCTGAGTGAGCTCTAGTTTAAGAACGTTAAAATACCTTGAAAGATTTGTATATGAAAATACCCTTTTTAAAATAATATACTTTTCTTTCGTACGCGATCACACATCATACGTACAGTTCCATCATCGTTCATTCGAACCTTTATTTTAATCTTTCACTTAATCCGGACCAATGTGCTATGCCTCCGATATTGCGCACAAAACTGGTACCGGGCCGAGGTCTACAAATAGACCCCAAACTGGTGCACGAAGCTGACTCCAGCACTGGGGCAGCAACAAGGGTCCCCTCAATCTCAAAGATTGACCCTGTGTGCATCCAACGGGTTAGCTAAACCGCACACAGTTGATCTAACAACCTAGTGGTTGTGAACCTCGAGTGAATTTGCTTGCAAGACTTTCTTCCGTTCTTTATGTTCCACTTCTCATTATCATTAATCTTTCCACTTTCTTTAATGATAATACTTTACGTATACGGATAAATCACACCACGTAAAGTCACATAATAATATAATAAATAGGAACACAAGAACAGCCCAAAACATAAATAAAATAATCAGATAATAGCATCAAGTCAAACTATGGTCAAACCCTAAAATTCTAATTTCCCAAAATTCCAGAAAATTTTCCAAGTATTTAGGCGCATGGCAACTATACAGGCGCATGAGCCCTGCTTAGGCACATCAACAGTATTCGGGTGCATGAATCCTACACTTGGGCATTGTAGCTTACATTCTGGGCGCATGAACTATTCAGGAGCATGGACTAGCACTTAGGCGTCTGAACAATTGGTTGGACGCATGACACTATTTAGGCGCATGAGATTATACTTAGTAATTTCAGGCAAACATCTTAGGCGCATGGGCACTATTGGGGCGCATGAGCCCCTCCTAATTTTTCTAAGGCAAATTTTCCAGGCGCATGGGCCCTGTTTGGGCGCATGGCCCGTACTTAGGTGTTTCTAAGTTAAAATCCCAGGCGCATGGGCCCTGTTTGGGCGCATGATCACCAGTTGTGTATATTTCAGACTTACATTCGAACCCCAAACTGCATACTAACAGGTTCTAAGCTTATACCCATCATTCTACGCAACCATAACACATAAACAAGCATAGAACATAAGCATAAACATACATAAACATACGGGTACATAAGCACAAGTTTGAAAATCCTTAAAAATGCATTTTCAGCCCCAAAGTTAGTTTAAAACACATGTAAATCGGGGTCTAGAACTCACCTAGTCCAGCAAACAAGTAAAACTCCACCGAACCTGCTTGCACACGAGTTCAAGCACTTAAACAAGCAAAAACAAGAACCAAAACACATAGAACACATAAATCGGTTTTAAAGTTGAAAACCCAACAAAAACCGAGCCAAATAAACAACACTCACCAAATTTCGAAAATCAGCGTTTCTTCTCCTTCACAGCCGAGAGAACCAAAATTTCAGCTTCCTTTCTCCTTCTAGTCGAACAGCAGCAGCAAAGTGGCCATGGCATAGGCGGCCATGCCCTTAAAAGTAACATTTTTGACTTTTTTTGTACTATTTACACAAAGCACCCCTCAACTTTGGCTTCTTTTAGTTCTTTTCAAAATACTTTTCTTTTCCTTTATTTTATGTGACAAAATTTCGGGCGTTACAAGTCTACCCCCCTTAAAGGGGTTTCGTCCCCGAAACCTGTCACTCTTCGAATAACTGTGAGTGATGCTGTCTCATCTCATCTTCGGTCTCCCACGTAGACTCAGAACCCTTTCGGTGTTTCCATTGCACCCGCACAAGCGGAACCGCTTTATTTCTCAGTCTCTTCTCCTTCCAGTCGATGATTGCCACTGGCTGCTCCACATAGTTAAGCCGTTCATCCATTTCGATATCTTTCAGTGGTACAATCATGTCTTCATCGGCTAAACACTTTCTCAGATGAGATACATGGAAGGTTGGATGAATTCCACTTAACTCATCAGGCAAATCTAAGCGATAGGCTACCTCTCCTACTCGTGTGATGATTCGAAAAGACCCTATGTATCTTGGGCTTATCTTGCCTCTCTTTCTGAACCGAATAATTCCCTTCCAATGCGAGACCTTCAACATAACTTTATCACCTACGTTGAGTTCAATCGGTCTACGCCTTTTGTCGGCATATGACTTTTGTCTATCCTTCGCCGCCTTCATAAAGGCTTTGATCTTTTCCAATTTCTCCATCGTAACCTCGATCACCTCAGTACTTCCCAACTCCATCTGCACGATGTCTCCCCACCATACGGGCGTCCTACATCTTCTACCGTATAACATCTCATATGGTGACATGCCTATGCTGGCATGATAACTGTTGTTGTACAAGAACTCTGCTAACGGTAGGTGATCATCCCAACTTCCTCCAAAGTCGATCACGCATGCTCGGAGCATATCCTCGAGCGTTTGAATTGTCCTCTCAGACTAAACATCTGTCTGAGGATGATAAGCCGTACTGATGTGTAGCCTCGTCCCCATCGCATCGTGGAATCTCTTCCAAAACTTCGATGTGAACCGGGTGTCACGGTCTGACACAATAGACACCGGCACACCATGATGAGCCAGAATCTCCTTGATGAACAGATCCGCCAGTCTCTTAGAGGAATACGTCTCGCGGATCGGTAGGAAGTGAGCACTCTTTGTCAGACGATCAACTATCACCCATATGGTATCGTACCCCCTCGTAGTACGGGGTAACTTTGTGATGAAGTCCATGGTGATGTGCACCCACTTCCACTCGGGTATATCCAATGGCTGGATCTTTCGGTATGGCTTCTGGTGTTTTGCCTTTACTTGCAAGCAAGTAAGGCACTTACTCACATACTCCACTACATCGCGCTTCATTCCTGGCCACCATAAATCTTTCTTCATGTCTTGATACATCTTGGTAGCACCGGGATGAATGGAGTATCGGTCTTATAAGCTTCGTCTAGAATTCGCCCCCGTAGATCTCCATATCGGGGAATCCACATCCACCCGAAGCGGGTTCTAACTCCATGGGTATTCTCTCCCAACTCTGTGACCAGACCTCTCATCCTTTCAGAGTTAAGGCGATCTTTCAATGCCTCATTTTGAAATTCTTTGACCTGTGTCATCACGTCCGAGGTCATCACCAATTGATAAGCCTTCACCCGGATTGGCTCGGGTCTCTCCTTTCGGCTCAGGGCATCGGCCACTACATTGGCTTTGCCCCGGTGGTAATGGATTTCACAATCATAGTCCTTGATCAGCTCTAACCACCTCCTCTGCCTCATATTGAGATCTTTCTGCTCAAAAAAATACTTTAAGCTCTTGTGGTCCGTGAAGATTGTGCACTTTGTCCCGTATAAGTAATGCCTCCAAATCTTCAACGCAAAAACCACCACTGCTAGCTCTAAGTCATGAGTGGGGTAATTGGTCTCATGGGACTTCAACTGTCGGGATGCGTAAGCTATCACTCTCCCACGTTGCATTAGCACGCAACCCAATCCCGAATAGAAAGCATCCGAATAAACCACTAAATCCTCGTTCCCCTCGAGCAATATCAAGACAGGAGCTTGAGTTAATCTCGCCTTTAGCTCCTCAAAAGCGTCTTCCTGTTCTCGACCCCACACAAACTTCACCTCCTTGCGCGTCAATTTGGTCAAAAGTGAGGCTATCTTGGAAAATTCCTGGATAAATCTTCTGTAGTAGCCCGCCAAACCCAAGAAACTACGAATCTCGGATGGCGTCTTTGGAGACTTCCTGCGGATATCAGCCGGCAATCCCTGCACATACCTCTTAATCTTCATCGACACCGGCGTCACCTGATCCGGCGCCAGCCTCGCTATTTCGTTAAATTTGGTGGTGTATTGCTGGTGGGTCATGGTTCTCGCCTCAAGCTGTAGGAACTCTCTCTCTATCTTGTCTAGTTCCCTGTGAGGACAGAATTCCTCAACAACCAACTTCTTCAAATCTCCCCATCTCATCCTCCCGATGGCCCTGCTGCTCTCGGCTTGGACAATATTGTCCCACTAACACAAAGCCGAGTCAACGAATGAGTGAGTGGCGAATTTCACCTTCTGATCCTCCCTGCACTCACTAATATCCAACACTGCCTCCATCTCTCTAACCCAGCGATGGGGAGTAGCAGCGTTACCGTTGCCGTCAAAAGTAGGTGGTTTGCATCGTTGGAAAGCCTCATAACTACGTCCCTTCGCGGTTTCCCGCACTTCCACCTCCTCTTAATCACTGAAGGCTGCCATCCCAGCTTTCAGTCCCTCCTCCTCACCATCATTCTCTCTTCTCCCAGTCTCATTCCTTCTCTCCTCCTCCTTCTCATTCCTCTCATCTTCTCTTACAGCCCGGATAACTTCAGTCACTACAGATGGTAGGATTGTCTGCATGACTTGGTGAACCTCTTCAACCACTGCCTCTTTCACTGAGGCTCTTAGGTTGGCACTCTCATCACCTTCCTCCGGGTGATGAATCCCAGGCTCAGCAGGAGCCGTCTCTGCAGTCCTTGTCTTGTTCTTTGCGGCCCGTGGTCTACCACCACGACCACCCCGTACCCCACCTCTAGAAGCTTTAGATGATCTTCCTCCAGCCATCCTCTAAACACTATAATATTCAAACACCAACACGGTCATTCAAAGTAATAGCTCAGTTTATGTCAAGTATAGTAAGTCCCTAATTACAGTGGCTAGTTGTGATTAGCCACTTACTTTACTCATCTCCCTAGCATTTCCTATCCTGACTACATTAGTATTCAAATCTACTAAAGGCACATAAATCAAATAGCACACGCACATAATACCGGTTACATTAAGAAAAGAAATACCTGATGGCACGTAGCTACTCGGGCTGACATCCCTCCATTCATCCCATTCTCAGTTTAAGTTTAGGTTTTTGAAAATATTTACCTATTTCTCTTAAACTTTGGCTCTGATACCAACTTGTAAGGCCCCGTTCCCTGAAAGCTCACAGTTTGACAATTATAGCATTATTATATTAAACAACACACATTTCATAAAATATTGCAACGGAATTAAGTTAACAAAAACCATTCATTCTATTAATATCATTGTTTTCTTGAATTACAAAAGACCTTGTTTAATTGCATTACAAAACAACAATATCATTAAAGATGAATGGATGCCAGTCTTATCCTGACGAGTAGCTTCCCCCGCGTGCTACCCTTAGCAACATTTACCTGCCAACTGAAAATGCATAAAAGTCAGCGTTGCTGAGTGAGTTCTAGTTTTAAAACGTTTAAAATACCTTGTAAGATTATATATGAAAATATCCCTTTTCAATAAAATATTTCCTTTACTTTCGCGCGTAAACATTCATTATACATACATCAAGGTATAATCTTGATTATCTCTTCATTATTCGTTCATTCACACGTTACGAACTTTTATTCTTATCTTTTACTTTCATCCAGACCCATGTGCAATACCCTAATCATTGTGCACGAAGCAGGTACTGGGTCGGAGTCTATAAATAGACCCCTAACATTGTGCAAGAAGCCTGACCCAGTACCAGGGCATGACACAAGGGTCTCGTCAACCTCAAGGATTGACCCTGTGTGCGTCCTTCGGGTTAGCTACGCACACAGTTGAGCTAACGCCAACATGGTCGTGCACCTCTAATCAATTTGCTTGCAAGTCTTTCATTCTTTCATTATGTTCCACTTTTCATTAATATTAATCTTTCACTTGATTGATAATAATACTTATGAGCATAATCACACCACATAATGCCTCATAACAATACATAATAAGAAACATAAGACAAGCCAAAAACATGCATAAAAATAAATAAATAACAACACCAAGTCAAACCAGGGTCAAACCCTAAAATTCTACTTTTCCTAAAATCTCAGAAAATTTTCTAAGTGTTCTAGGCGCATGAGCACTATGCAGGCGTATGGATCCTGTTTGGGCGCACCAACATTTAAGCGCATGAGAAACTTAGGCGCATGAACACTATTGGGGCGCATGAACTAACACTTAGTATATTTAGGCAGATTTCTGAGCGCAGGGGCACTATTTAGGCGCATGGCCCTCACTTAAAATTTTTCTAAGGCAATATTCCAGGCGCATGGGCCCTGTTTGGGCGCATGACCAGCTCTTAAACATTTCTAAGTCGAAATCTCAGGCGCATGGGCCCTGTTTGGGCGCATGGGCCCTGTTTGGGCGCATGACCACCTGTTGTGCATTTTTCAGAATCAAAACCATTTCAAACCTGCTTTTGAACCTGTTCTAAGTCTAAACTTAACATTCTACACAACCACAACACAAAACAAGCATAAAACATAAGCGTGAACATACATAAGCATACGGAAAACATTAAAACAGTTGCAAAATCCTTTTAACATGCATTTTCAGCCCCAAAACAGTTTTAAGCACATAGAAATCGAGGTCTAGAACTCACCTATTGCAGCAAACAAGCAAAACTCCACCAAACTTGCTTGTGCAAGAGTTCAAACACCTAAAACAAGCAAAAACAAACACCCCAAACACAAAGAGCACTTAAAATCGGTTATAAGGATGAAAACCTCATCAAAACCGAACCAATTAGCTTGAAACACATACCTACGAAGATTTCAGTCCTTCTTCTTCACAAACCGAGAGAAACAAGGTTTTCAGCTTCTTTTTCTCCTTTTTGGTCGAACAGCAGCAGCAGGTAAACAATATGGGCGACCATGCTCTTTTATATTATAAGATTTGACTTTTTTTGTACCATTTACACATAGCACCCCTCCACTTTGGTTCCTTTTTGCTTTCTTCTTGATACTTTTCTTTTCCTTTTATTTGACCGAAGTTTCGGGTGTTACATACAATCATCTTTCAAGATAATCCTCATGGGAGTATGGACCTGCAAAATTACCAATCAATTGATACTTAAACAGGTGAAACAAATCATAACAACTAAGCTAATTCATGAAAGAATTCAATGAAAATAAGACCAAGTTCACATCAAATACCTAGAGTTGTCATTTTCTTACAAAGGAATGGATATTGTGCACATAAATAATTTCATAGTCATGAATGGATGAGGAAACAAGCAGATAGTTGCCTTTAGCCCTTAACAAAAGCATCTTTGAATTTTAGTATCAACCATATGAGTTTAAACAATTCCTTTCACGCTTGCATGTAGATAAATGATTTGTTAGTTATTAGATAACCGGTGATAGAATTTTTAATAAAAAAGGGATAATAAATGAGGTACCAAACCAATTCCCAGCCTCAGTTTCAATTTGTGATGGTATTGCCTGACGTTGTACTCTTGAAGGTGTACCTTTCCCAGAAGGCCAAGTTACAGGACAAGTTAGTTGACTGATTGGGTCAAACAAACACAGTGGTCCTTTGAAATCAAAGATTGAAGTGGATGCCATTTGATCTTTGAGCACTAACCTTTCATGGATCTTAACATAACTAGCAATTTGTTCACATGAGCAAGAAAATCCATAAACATAACTTGCAACATCAGATTTTAATTAAAAAGTACTTCTCGTTATTCAAATAAATTCATGTTATAGAAATCAGGAAAAAAAATCGATCAATACCAGTGAGGCGATAAAGGACGAATGAAGTAAGACAAACCGTGCTCATACAGAGTGCTACTGTCAAATTAGCTCCATATGTCACTACTACGAGAAATTCATGTTATAGAAATCAAGAAAAAAAAATCATTCAATACCAGTGAGGCGATAAAGGACGAATGAAGTAAGACATACCGTGCTCATACAGAGTGCTACTGTCAAATTAGCTCCATGTCACTACTACGATAAGTGATAGGGTCAATGCTGCATGCCGACCTTCGAAGAATACTTTCTGCACCTCATAAACAAACAGATTATGCTTTTATGATAGGAAAAATGTGCTGAAGAAACAAAAAGAATCAGAAAAAATATGATTAAAGGCATACTGAAGTCCATGTTTTAATGTCGCATCAACTTTCTCAAAGTACCGTAAAATCTCATAGTTCTCTTAAGATTTATCAAACCCAACGTACTGCACCGAAAGATACCTATAAAGCAAGAAAACATTTATAACAGCAAAGTAAATTTTCAATTATGAGAAATTATATTTCTTCATTTTGGTCACTTCTCTAGTTCATATATAACCAGGCATGTTATTGAGCAAGGCAAGAATTGATCAATATATTAAAGTAGTTTGGCAATCAGGATGAACTTCTTAGTTGGACTACCTTAATTTTGTCATTTTCATACCAGCAAGTCAATAAACACCAAGTGATTGCTCAAATTGCAAGTGTACCGCTCCAGGAATACTATGTTAAACCTGTCAAAATAAAGTACAAATATGTCATTGAGGAAAATGAAAGATATGTAACTTGTAACTCATTATTGATAGCATTACGAAAATGTGAGGACATCTTATAAGGTGTCTTAATTTGTAAAAAGAGAGAAGACAATGACCTGGATCTTGATGGATTTAGAACGGAAGCACTATCCACTGATAACAGCGACCGGAAACATGCAAAGAAAATCAAGCAACTGAATAAAAACACTCACCCATTTGTAAACTTAGCATTCCACAAGCATGTTCAATCAGCTATTTAAAAGAAATAGATCAATTATTTTTAAAATTTGCGTTCTATGATGTCACTCCTATGAAAGAACCTTAGTCCACCGAACACAACACGCGGTGGATCTTTCAATGTCCTTCCTTGATTTATGGTAATGTGCATGGCAAGATTGTACTGATACAAGTTTATAATATAAATGACTGATGTCAACACAACTAATACCATTAACTAAGACAAGATACTCGAGAGAATGAACTTACAAACTAACCTATAGGACACTTCTTTCTCGATTCTGGCAGGATCAAGAAACCAAAAAACTCTCCTACTTGCTCCTGCAGCTTCCATTGCCATTGTGTAAATGCTAGACGGCCAGAAACATTGGTCCCAACTGCAAACAGATTTTCAAAAAAAAAAAAAAAAAGTACTTCTGGTTATTTCTATTCATTCATCTTACAGAAGTCAGAAAAAAATTGATTTATCAATCAAATACAAGTTAGGCGATAAAGAATGAATGAAGTCAGATTTCCTGTGCTCATAGAACCTGCTATTGTTGAATTAGCTCCACGTTGTTGATGGCTTCCAGAACTGAATTTTGAGTGTTCTGCTAACAAAAGTGCTCAACTCCTCACAACTTCTGTATAGTTGTTTGACAAAACGTTTTATAAAAACACTTTATTAAATAAGATCATCTATTTTTCAAATCTTCCCCAAACCTAATGTTAAAGAGAATCCAGTCTTGAGGGTGACATTGTATCTTTTGAAGTCTTGATACTGCATATAAAGTCGAAAATTCAAGAAATTTAACATGGGATTATAAAAGACAGAAACATTGTAGTGCTCTTGAAGGTGTACCTTTCCCTGAAGGCTAAGTTACCCTGATGAATTAAAAAATAGCTAGTGTCCCCGCGCAGAGAATCTTGTTGTGAAGCCATCTGTAGGTTTGAATAACTCATTTGTCTCTAGACCAACGCTTGGAGAAGATGAAGCTCCTGTGTTCCTTAACTTAGCAGGTAGTGTTGCTTTCCTTTAACTACAATATATTCAAGATCAACTGAACATGGTAAGATAGTTATGATTTCAAATAGCAATTAATAACCATTAAGTTATTATATTACTTACCATCCTGTCTACTTCTGGTCACCATTATTAAATCAATTGTACTTGTCATGAATGTAAATACATAAACTTTTCAGACTCGCTAAGAATAAGATAAATCTCTCCCTTCCATTGAAACTATTTTAGTTTTGAATGCCTAATCTTGCATACCAGTATACCAGTTTTCATCTATCAACATTACCTACTTACATTATAAATTACAGTTGTAGTTTTTTGAATCAGGACCATATGGTGTAGTTTCTGTTTATAAATTATGTCAAGTCCGACAGAAGCTTGGCTTATCCTAGCATGACGACCGATAATATTATTTAACATGATCATAGAAAGAGGAAGATGTACCAACATAGAACTCAAATGAGCTAGCTTCCAGTGTTGAAATGGGTTGTTTCTGTTTATAAATTATGTCAAGTCCGACAGAAGCTTGGCTTATCCGAGCATGACAACCGATAATATTATTTAAAATGATCATAGAAAGAGGAAGATGTACCAACATAGAACTCAAATGAGCTAGCTTCCAGTGTTGAAATGGGTTGTTTCTGTTAATAATTTATGTCAAGTCCGACAGAAGCTTGGCTTATCCGAGCATGACAACCGATAATATTATTTAAAATGATCATAGAAAGAGGAAGATGTACCAACACAGAACTAAAATGAGCTAGTTTCCAGTGTTGAAATGGGTTGTGAATAAAACACGAGTTCTATTGCCTACAAAAACAGATGTATTATGAATTATTACCATAGCAAGTGGATGAACTCTTTGTCAAACTTGTAGATAAGTTTACTATGCTAAATAGTTTTACTTGTCTACCAAAATGATTGATCTTTGTAGTATAAATACCACCTCAATGTAGAGAAGAAGATGCACCTCTTGTATACACTTTCATAAGTTATACATTTCTCTTCTTCTTGCTCTTGCAATTCTCTTTAAAGTTCTTAAGGTTATAACACTAATCTTGTGTTAATTATTGTGATATTATAACACGTTATCAGCACGAGAGCTCTTAAACTCTAATCAAGAAGATCAATAAAGCACAAAGTCATCCATTAATTAAGCAAACAAAAATGTCGAACATTGCAAAAATTGAATTCCCGGCTCTTAATATCAATGGAGAAAACTATATGCCGTGGACGGCCCACGTAAAAAGACATCTTAAATCCATGGGTGTCTTAGAAACTATACAAGAGGGAAATGCTTGCTCGGAACAAGACAAAGCGAAAGCTGATGTCTTTTTACATAAGCATATTGATGAAATGTTACAATTTGAATATTCAAATTGTGAAGATCCATATATTTTATGGAAAGATTTAAAAAGCAGATTTGATCACCAAAGGGAAGTTCTGCTTCCCACTGCTAGAGATGAATGGAACAATCTCAGGTTCCAGGATTTCAAAAAGGTAAACGAGTACACCTCTGCTTTGTTCAGGATATGCTCGACCCTCAGATTCTGTGGACAAAATGTTACTGAGGAAGATATGTTGGAGAAAACTTTCTCCACATTTCATGCATCAAATATAAACTTGCAACAACAATATAGGTTGCAAAAGTTTAAAAGATATTCTGATTTAAATTCATTCCTTCTTGTAGCAGAAAAAAATAATGAGCTTTTGATGAAAAATCATCAAGCTCGTCCCACGGGATCATTAGCAATTCCAGAAGTTAATGCTGCTACTAAAAACTCTGGAAGAAAGTGGGGAAGAGGTCGTGGTCGTGGCTCTGTTGATAAAAGTTACCCTAATGGTCGCAACCATTCTTTCAAGGGTAATTATAATTACCGAGGTAACTTTTATAGTCGTGGACGTGGTCGTGGCCGTGGATATGGCCGTGGTAGAAATCAAAGAACAATCAATTACCACGCTCCACAAAATAACAATTTTAACCAACACAAAGGGAATGAAGCTGGTAGGTCCGAAAACAATGGCACTTCCTGTTTTAGATGTGGTAGCACAAACCACTGGTCAAAGGCTTGTCGCACAGCTCCACATTTATGTGAGCTATACCAAGCCTCTCTTAAAAGGAAAGAGAAGGAAGTGAACCATGTTGATAATTTTGAAAATCTCAACGTTGAGTTGAACACTACAGACTTTGACATGGAACTCTGAAACACATGTTGCTTGACCATAATAGTTATATGCAACAATTAAGTGTTTTCATATTTATTAATTATGTATTTTTCTTCATGTAATGTTTTCTTTCAATTAAATAAAGTTCTCGTTAAATATAACAATATCGTCGTTATTCACTTATTAATTTTTTTTTATACTTTCAAGATTAAAATGAACATCATTGGAGCGCAAGATCAAACAAATGAAGCAGATATATGTATAGCAGATAGTGGAGCCACACATACTATACTTAGGTCTAAGAAATATTTTTTTGAGCTTAAACCAACAAAAGAAATCATTAATACAATATCAGGACCTACAGACCTGATAGAAGGAGTGGGAAAAGCTAATTTAGCATTACCAAATGGTACAAAGCTTATAATAGAAAATGCTTTATTTTCCCCAAAATCAACAAGAAATCTGTTAAGTTTTAAAAACATATATCATAATGGATATGATACTCAGTCAAAGACTGTTGATAGTGAAAAATATTTGCATATCATAAGCAAAGATCGAATATTAGAAAAACTGCCAATGCTTCAGTCTGGTTTACATTATACACACATTAATGTGCCTCAGGCATATATGGCAGTTAAAGAAAAATTTTGTGATCCTGAAACACTTAACTTATGGCATGACAGATTAGGCCATCCAAGATCTACAATGATGAGAAGAATAATTGAAAACACTCATGGGCACCCATTGAAATATCAAAAGATCCCACAATCGAATAAAATTCCTTTTGTACATCTTGTTCTCTTGGGAAATTAATTACAAGGCCTTCGCCTGTAAAAATTAAAAAGGAATCACCTTTGTTTCTTGAAAGAATTCAAGGAGACATATGTGGGCCAATTCATCCACCATGTGGACCATTCAGATACTTTATGGTTTTGATAGACGCGTCAAGTAGATGGTCTCATGTCTGTTTGTTATCAACTCGTAATGTAGCATTTGCAAAATTTCTTGCACAAATTATCAAATTACGAGCACATTTTCCTGATTATACTATTAAAGGGTGAGACTTGATAATGCTGGTGAATTCACATCACATGCTTTTAATGATTATTGCATGTCTGTAGGAATTATTGTTGAACACCCTGTTGCTCATGTACATACACAAAATGGCTTAGCTGAGTCGTTAATCAAACGTCTACAACTAATAGCTAGACCATTAATAATGAGGACAAAACTCCCTGTGTCTATTTGGGGTCATGCAATTCTTCATGCTGGATCACTAATTCGTGTGAGACCAAGTGCAAATCTTAAATACTCTCCCTTACAACTTGTTTCTGGCAATGAGCCAAACATTTCCCACCTTAGAATTTTTGGATGTGCTGTATACGTCCCTATTGCACCACCACAACGTATAAAAATGGGTCCTCAAAGAAGGTTGGGAATATATGTTGGATATGAATCAGCTTCCATCATAAGATATCTTGAACCTTTAACGGGTGATGTATTTACAGCACGTTTTGCTGATTGTCACTTTAATGAGTCAGTTTTCCTGGCATTAGGGGGAGAAAAGAAAAAACAAGAAAATGATGTATCATGGTATGTTCCTTCATTATTGTATCTTGATCCAGTAACTAAACAATGTAAGACAGAGGTTCAAAAGATAATACACTTGCAAGAAATTGCAAATCAATTACCTGATGCATTTACTGATACAAGCAGAGTTACTAAGTCTCATATACCAGCTGCTAATGCTCCAGCTCGAGTTGAGATTCTAAGCAAATACAAGCAGAGTTACTAAGTCTCATATACCAGCTGCTAATGCTCCAGCTCGAGTTGAGATTCCAAATAAGCAAATAGATAACACAATGGCTCATGAATCTCAGAGACGTTTGAAACGAGGAAGACCAATCGGTTCCAAGGATAAAAATCCTCGAAAAAGAAAAACTCATGAAAAGGAAGTTGACAATAAAATGAATGATCTTGATGAAACGCTTAATACCAAAACCTCTCATGAGGAGGATTTGGATGAAACTAACAAAGAAATATCAATTAACTATGGTCACACACATATCTTATGGAATCAAGATGAAATGGAAGGTATTGATGAAATATTTTCTTATTCCGTAGCAAGTGACATCATGAGTGGAGATGATGATCCTGAACCAAAATCAGTTAGTGACTGTCAAAATAGACATGATTGGGATAAATGGAAAGGAGCTATGCAAGCTGAATTAGATTCACTTAACAAACGAAAGGTGTTTGGACCTATTGTTATTACTCCTATGTCCGTAAAGCCTGTAGGGTACAAATGGGTTTTTGTACGAAAACGAAATGAGAAAAATGAAGTTACAAGGTATAAAGCTAGACTTGTAGCTCAAGGTTTTTCACAAAGGCCAGGGATTGATTATGAGGAAACATACTCCCCTGTTATGGATGCAATAACCTTTAGATACTTAATCAGCTTTGCAGTCTCTAGAAATTTAGAGATGCGTCTTATGGATGTTGTCACAGCTTACTTGTATGGATCACTAGATAGTAACATCTATATGAAAATTCTTGAAGGTTTTAAATTCCCCGAATCATTAAACTCAAAGCCTAAGGAAATGTATTCCATCAAATTACAAAGATCCTTGTATGGACTCAAACAATCTGGACGGATGTGGTATAATCGTTTGAGTGATTATTTGACAAGTAAAGGATACACAAGTAACCTTATTTGTCCATGCATCTTCATTAAGAAGACAACATCAGGATATGTGATCATAGCTGTGTATGTTGATGATCTAAATATAATTGGGACGCAAAAGGAAATTAATGAAACAATTGCTCTTTTAAAGAAAGAATTTGAAATGAAAGACCTTGGAAAAACCAAATATTGTCTTGGTTTGCAGATTGAACATATGCATAATGGAATACTTGTACATCAGTCGACTTATACTGAGAAACTCTTTAAGCACACCGATGGTTGTTAGATCACTCAATGTTGATAATGATCCATTTCGTCCTTGCGAAAATAATGAAGAGGTCCTTGGTCCAGAGATACCATATCTCAGTGCAATTGGAGCTCTTATGTATCTTACTAACTGTAAGAGACCTGACATTTCTTTTGCAGTTAATTTGTTAGCAAGATTTAGTTCTGCCCTACTAAAAAGACACTGGAATGGATTAAACATATTTTTCGATATCTTCGAGGTACTATTGATTTAGGCTTGTTTTATCCTAATAATTCAAAAGAAGGGTTGGTTGGTTATGCAGATGCAGGTTATTTATCTGATCCTCATAAAGCAAAATCTCAAACGGGATACATATTTAAGAATGGAGGAACTGCGATTTCATGGCGCTCTCAGAAACAAACACTCGTTGCGACATCCTCAAATTATGCTGAAGTCATTGCACTACATGAAGCTTCAAGAGAATGTGTATGGTTAAGATCTATGACACAACTTATATTAACTTCTTGTGGATTGGAGAAAGATTGAATGCAACACCAATCTATGAAGATAATGCAGCTTGTGTCTCACAAATGAAAGAAGGGTATATCAAAAGTGACAGAACAAAACATATACCACCAAAATTCTTTTCATACACTCAAGACCTTATTAAAGATAAACAAGTTGAAATAAGATACGTTCAATCTAGCAATAATTCAGCTGATCTTTTCACAAAGGCACTTCCAAAAACAACTTTCAGAAAACATGTTTATGATATTGGCATGCGGCACGTACACACAATGTGATGATCTACAGAAGACAATTTGAGGGGGAGTTATAAGCTGCACTCTTTTTTCCTTAGCTAAGGTTTTTTCCCACTGGATTTTTCTTTAGCAAGGTTTTTAATGAGGCAGTACTTAAACTCTTGAAGTTTGAAAAGTGTCATCCAAGGGGGAGTATTATGAATTATTATCATAGCAAGTGGATGAACTCTTTGTCAAACTTGTAGATAAGTTTACTATGCTAAATAGTTTTACTTGTCTACCAAAATGATTGATCTTTGTAGTATAAATACCACCTCAATGTAGAGAAGAAGATGCACCTCTTGTATACACTTTCATAAGTTATACATTTCTCTTCTTCTTGCTCTTGCAATTCTCTTTAAAGTTTTTAAGGTTATAACACTAATCTTGTGTTAATTATTGTGATATTATAACAAGATGCAAATTAAACAATTAAGATAAAAATTTTAAAACTAAAGACTAAAACAATGACTAACATTCCTTAGCATGATAACATATCTGAAGTTTCATTATTACGTTCACTTTTTCAAGTGTGTAGAGTGTGTAAGTGTGATGCAAATAATTAAGTACGAGCTTAGAATAACCAGTGGACCGTCAGATCTAATCAATAATGACTTTTAGTTGTTAGATAATGGATGAATAAAAACTTTAAAAATAAAGGCTTAAACGATGACTAACATTCCTTACCATGATAACATATTTCATTGTCTAATGATTAGTCGAGTTGCCCAACATAAGTAATTTTTTTACCTTTCGAAGTGAAAGTTGCAGCCAAGCCCACAACTAGGAGAGTCACGAACAATGTAATCAAATCTGTAAGAAGAAAATAGCACACTATGTTCTTATTAATTGATAATGGCACAATAAAGAATCCATAATTGTAATAAGACGTATGTTTTGAAATAAATAACATACTTGCCAACATCTATGCCATTCCAACCATTTGCAAAAACAAGATAATCATTAACTAAAACAAGATGCTCAAGAGAACGTCGAATTACAAAGTAACCCATAGGACACTTCTTACCAGATTCTGGCAGGATCAACAAACTGAAAAACTCTTCTACTTACTCCTGCAGCTTCCATTGCCATTGTGTAAACGCTAGACAACATACGTCCCAACTGCAACCAGATGTTCAAAAAAACACTTCTGGTTGTTGGTATGCTTTCATCTTATAGGAGTCAGAAGAGAAAATTTGGTTTATAGATCAAATACCAGTGAGGCGATAAAGAATGAATTACGAACTAACCCATAGGACACTTCTTACTACATTCTGGCAAAATCAACAAACTGAAAAACTCTTCTACTTACTGCAGCTTCCATTGCCATTGTGAAATGCTAGACAGCCAGAAACATACGTCCCAACTGCAACCAGTGTTTAAAAAATACTTCTGGTTATTCGTATGCTTTCATCTTATAGGAGTGAGAAGAGAAAATTGGTTTATAATTCAAATACCAGTGAGGCGATAAAGAATGAATTACAAACTAACCCATTGGACTCTTCTTACCAGATTCTGGCAGGATCAACAAACTGAACGTAGATTTTCTGTTTAAAATCACATAGATTTTCTGTTTAAAATCACAATTAACCTGAGGAAGAACTCCCACTCAAACATATGGCTGAATGGCCGGTGACTGACATCATGCAGTTAGCCTACGAAATAAGTTAAACTTAAAGCGTAATCCTAATAAGAAATAACATAGCCAAGGCAATGCAGTGATATTAGACCACATAAACCTATTTACCAGCATATTTTACAGTGTATACGATCAATGTCATGTTCTAAGCACTTCATATATAACCAGGCATGTTATTGAGCAAGGTAAGTATTGATCAACATATTAAAGAAAGTAGTTTGGCAATCAAGATGAACTTCTTAGTTGGAGTACCTTAATTTTGTCATTTTCATTACCAGCAAGTCAATAAACATCAAGCGATTCCTCAAATTGCAAGTGTACTGCTCCAGGAATACCATGTTTGTAAAACCTGTCAAAATAAAAAACAAACATGAACTGAAAGATATGGAACTTGATAGCATTCCACATAAACCTATTTACCAGCATATTTTACAGTGTATACGATCAATGTCATGTTCTAAGCATTCCACATAAACCTATTTACTAGCATATTTTACAGTGTATACGATCAATGTCATGTTATAAGAACTTCATACATAACCAGGCATGTTATTGAGCAAGGTAAGTATTGATCAACATATTAAAGAAAGTAGTTTGGCAATCAAGATGAACTTCTTAGTTGGAGTACCTTAATTTTGTCATTTTCATTACCAGCAAGTCAATAAACATCAAGTGATTCCTCGAATTGCAACTGTACTGCTCCAGGAATACCATGTTTGTAAAACCTGTCAAAATAAAAAACAAACATGAACTGAAAGATATGGAACTTGATAGCATTCCACAAGCATGTTCAATCACCTATTTAAAAGAAATAGATCAATTATTTTTAAAATTTACGTTTTACAATGTCATTCCGATGAAAGAACCTACCTTAGTCCACCGGAAACAACACCATATGCATCCTTCAATGTCTTTCCTTGCTTTATAGTTATATGCATGGCCGTATATAAATGACTGACCACTTTTACCATTAACTAAGACAAGATACTCGAGAGAATGAACTTAAAAACTAACCTATAGGTCACTTCTTTCTCGATTCTGGCAGGATCAAGAAACCGAAAAACTCTCCTACTTGCTCCTGCAGCTTCCATTGCCATTGTGTAAATGCTAGAAACATTGGTCCCAACTGCAAACAGATTTTTGAAATAAGATATCGGTTTTGAAATAAATAACATACATAACAACATCTATATTTGCCATTTCAACCAATTGAAAAAATGTCGTATAAGAAAAGCTTATCCCTTGAAGTCTTCACACGTCTAGAAATGACAAAAGAAGAAGTAATAGATGTTATGAAATGCAACTTAGGTAGATGCTCCGAGTGAAAGAATGTAGAATTACCATTTGGAGTCAAATTTAACCTGAAACGCCCACTCAAGCATATGATTGAAGGCATATGACCCACAGCATGCAGTAAACCTATATATAAGGTAATAGTAAAATAATAATGGTTATAACTAATAAGTAATAGCATAGCAAAAGCAACTGCATTAGACCACATAAGCCTCATTACCAGAAGGTTTTACAGTCTAGATGATCAATGTCAGACTATAAACCCTACAAAAATAACCAGGCATGTATAATAAGTATTGACCAACAAACTTAAAAAAGTAGATTGACAATGAAGATAAACTTCTTACTTGGTCTGCCTTTATAATTTTGACATTTGCATTACTAGAGTACTGCTGCAGCATATACTATGTTTGTTAAACCTATCAAAAACAAAGATGAAACGTGTACTGAAACATGAAAGTACTATATAGTGTGTGTCATCAATGTTGTATGTAGCAGTATATTCACCAAGTGAACCCAATACCAATTAATGCATCAGAATGATTCCTGAGAATCTCAAAAGCATTTGATTTTGTAGACTTTTAATGATTTGGGTTGCCCTGAGAAAGCCAGCTCAGGAGCTTTCCTCCTGTTCATCAGTTCATGAACTTCATGTAGTTTCATGCGATTATATTAAAAAGAAATAAATGAATAATGTTAAGAGAAGCCATGACAAAAGAAAGAAACATTTACTTGACTAATGAGGCGTGTGAACAGGTTCTTTCTCAATGTAGCGACAATTCTTTCACCTGCAGAATAAATAACCATGCTCAAAGTATTAATAGTGCAGATGGAACTGAAAACAACAAATGAGTCAAAACTTGGGACAAAAACTATTTGGAAGTTAACACAATATGCTATCAAAGAAATGGAGGTACTAAAGTTTAAAATGTCCATACCCAATTACAGCAGTCAGAAGGAGTCCAGAATGTTCATATTAACTGAGTTTACGGCTAGAGTTGATGATTGCAAGTTTACAAAACTACTTAAAGTTAATTAGGTTTGGAACTCAGTCATACAACCAGACCAGTTAGTGTATCGTAAGAAAAGCTACTAATTACAAAAGGCATAACTCATGTGATTAATCAACATAGTGTTTCAAAACCGGCCAATTTGTGTTACAGGGGACCGGCTAGTTGACTATTTGGGTCAAAACAAACTAACTGGTCCTTGTTGGAAATAAAAAGAAAGTGGTATAAACTGTTGTGAGAAGTTAAAACCGTACACCTATTGAGAAAAGAATATAAAAATCAAAAGGAAGGGCACGAAAGCAACATCAAGCATCAACGAGATTTACCAAAAATTCTCGTAGATCTATCTGCTGCAGTTCAAAACACGATAAAAGAAAAACGATGTAGACAAAATTCTCGTAGATTTACCAAAAATAAGACATGCGATATGAATATCAGAGTATGCATACGCACCGGTGGCTTTGCTCTGCTTGAGATGAGGTTGACTCTGCATCTAAAACACGAAGGCAACATCAACTATCAACGAGAACCTTTGTTCGATCAGATCTCCTGTAGTTTAAAACAGAATAAAAGGAAAATACAGTAGAAAACGATAAGCAATTCTCGTAAATTTACCAAAAGAAGACATGCGATATGAAAATGCATACGCACCGGTGGTTTTGATCCGCAGTGATATGATGGATGAAGTGAGGTTAACTCTGCATCTAAAACAGGAAGAAGATGCGATCGCCCCTTTGTTTGGAAACCCTAGTTGCAATGCTTGTGATTGTTTGGGGATGGTACCGGGGGTTTTATAGAGCCTTTGCCAACGGCTAATTGGGTTCGATTTGATGCGCGATCTTCCGAATCCCGCATGCGGATACGCACAACGGACTAGTGTCAGAACATCAGATATTTCATCCCTTGCACTTCTTATCAATCCCCAGTCAATATAAATAAGATGCTCCATCTTTACCTTAATTATACTTTCAAACGTTACAATTTATTCTATTTTATTTATTTCTCGTCTTGTATTGTTTTTTTCTTTTTCTTTATTTGTAGTATACTATAAAAAAAAAAGTTTAGTTGTGTGAGTAGTAATTTTATTATTTTAATATTAACTACATTTTAAGTTTACGTCAACGCATCGGTTTGGGAATCCAAGGTAGTGGGTTCAATACTCACCCCTTGCATGCGTTTTCTTAATGATATTATGCATACCCTTGACTTTGTTGTTACTACAAAAACATTTGGGCAAACTCGTTAACCTATACAATCGAAAGACTCATGGCTCCATAGACGAATATAATCAATTTATATACATCTTTCATTACTATTCTTTCGGATGGTGGCAAACTATAGATCACAAGAATCAATGGTATCTAACATGTTCCTTTTATTAGCTAAACTTTCTTATTTGATATAATTTAACAGATTTGGTATCTAACGTGTTCGTTAAAAGAAATTAAAAAATGATCATATATTTTGTTTGTTTATATTCTAAATGGGCATAAAGGCACGTAAAATGAACACATTATTGTTCATTCATTAGTCTTTTTTTTTCTTCTTCTTATTATTTTTATAATGGATAACTCAAAACCCCTCAAATCTTATTCTTAAAAGTATATTTTTCTACTATAAGGCTTAAAACTTAAATCATTTGCAGATAGACGACTTTATTACACACTTTGCTTTTGGTGTTCCTTGGTTAATTACCCTAGACGACTAGACATGGTCTTAAATTTTAATTGGGTTGTAACATGATGGACCGATTAGTATTACTAATAGCTGAGAAATGAATATGTATAAAAGGACAAACACATATGAAAATACATAAAGAAATGAAAATAAAATAACACAAACAGAGTTAAGTGAGCGAAAGCAAATGAAAAACACAAACGCACTAAATAACTCAAGGGGAGCACTTCTGAGGATCAATGAACAATAAAAAATGTTCATATTGGTTGATTTATTAGATAAACTACTATAAACAAATTTCTTGCTGAACCTTCGGTTCATTTAAAGGTGTATAGATCACGATCCATCACTACATTTAGTCTAAACGGTTTATCATATTAGATCTTTTGGATATTTTGTTTCACGAGATAATTTAGTTAAATGTAATCAAACATTATTAGCTAACAACTTATGCGTAATTTAATTGTAACACCCAAAAATTCTTAAAAGAAGGAAAATAAATAAAGGAGGCATTAAACAAAATATGCCCATACGTGGATATAAAAGGGAAGGATTCATCCCTCCCCTCACTACTATGCACCCATAACAACCTTAAGAGAGAAAGCTCCCAATCGGTTTTAAAGAGAGAAATTTGAAGAATGCATGAAAGGTATTAATTTTATCATACTCATTCATAGATCTAAGCTCCTAAGTTGTTTTCTATGTGTTTCTATGTGTAAAGTGGGTGTGCATGTGTGTATATCTTAAGTTTTGCTCTCGGGTTTAGGTTTTGTTTGAAGGCTTGTCAAGGTGAGTTTTAGATCTCCTATTTACATGTTTTACACTCTTTTGGGGCTCATATGCATGTTAAAATAATGATTCTTTTATAAACCTATGTTTTCCATGATAAAGGTTACATTTTACGTAAAAATGTATGTTTTAACGAGATCTATGATGATGTTTTAACTAGATCTATGGGTTAGGGTCATGCACAATTTGATTATGTCTTAAAATGCGTAAGTTTGAAATTGGAGAGAAGGTTTGCTCATCCGCATTAGTTTACTATTCACCATATTTGTTTAACTAGGCCTCATTTTGACTAAGTGTTTAGTCATCCACATTAGGTTACTATTACCCGCATTAGTTTACTATTCACCGCATTTGTTTAACTTGATTATTTTATTACGACGGGCCAAGTTGGTTGATCTCTTAATTGTTTGCATTGAGATTAGTTTAGACTAAATGATTCAATTGTTATGCTTAGGTGTATAGCAAGAAACAATGGTATTTAACATGTCCCTTTTATCAACTAATCTTTTCTATTTGACTTAATTTAACAGATTTAAGGTGTGTAAAATATACAAACCGAACTGACATGACCAGACTTGTGTGTATCCGTTTAACTAATCGTAGAAAGAACGACCATGAAAATTACACAAATTAAATTTTTTTATTCATGTACTTTAAAAAAGTTTAAAATGATCATGCATTTAGTTTGTTTATATTATAAATGGGATAAAGGCACATAAAATAAACATATTATTGTTCATTCATTAGATAAACTACTATAAACAATCTTCTCGTTAAACGTTCGATTCATTTAAAGTCCTATAGACCACAATTCATTCAATGTTAAAGGGTAGAAAGCTAGAAAAACAATCAAATGTAAGAAAACTAAAATTAATATAACACGATTCATTGAAAACAAAAACAAAAAAAAAAAAAAAAACAAAAAAAAACATTGACAACGACTATGTTGTCTAAAAAAGAATGCCTAAAAGAGGTTACACATAAATATTTCAAGACATAATTCTACATCGCAGAGTGTGTGTGTGTGTGTTTTTTTTTTTGGGGGGGGGGGGGGAGGGTAAACCCCATTGGTTTGATTTCTTCACATAAATATTTTTCTTGTGTGTGTGTGTTTGTGTTTGGAAACCCTAGTTGCAATGCTTGTGATTGTTTGGGGATGGTACCGGGGGTTTTATAGAGCCTTCGCCAACGGCTAATTGGGTTCGATTTGATGTGCGATCTTCCAAATCCCGCATGCGGATACGCACAATGAACTAGTGTCAGAACATCAGATATTTCATCCCTTGCACTTCTTATCAATCCTCAATCAATATAAGATACTCCATCTTTACCTTAATTATACTTCCAAACGTTACAATTTATTCTATTTTATTTATTTTTTGTCTTGTATTGTTTTTCCCTTTTTCTTTATTTGTAGTATACTATAAAAAAAAGTTTAGTTGTGTGAGTAGTAATTTTATTATTTTAATATTAACTACATTTTAAGTTTACGTCAACGCATCGGTTTGGGAATCCAAGGTAGTGGGTTCAAAACTCACCCCTTGCATGCGTTTTCTTAATGATATTATGCATACCCTTGACTTTGTTGTTACTACAACAACGTTTGGGCAAACTCGTTAACCTATACAATCGAAAGACTCATGGCTCCATAGATGAATATAATCAATTTATATACGTCTTTCATTACTATTCTTTCGGATGGTGGCAAACTATAGATCACAAGAATCAATGGTTGACATGTTCCTTTTATCAGCTAAACTTTCTTATTTGACATAATTTAACAAATTTAAGGTGTATAACATATACAAACCGAACTAATGTGACCGGACTTGTTTGTGTCCGTTTAACTTTAACTGTAAAAAGAAACGACCATGAACATTACACAAATTGATTTTATTATTCATGTTCGTTAAAAGAAATTAAAAAATGATCATATATTTTATTTGTTTATATTCTAAATGGGTATTAAAGGCACGTAAAATGAACACATTATTGTTCATTCATTAGTCTTTTTTTTCTTCTTCTTATTATTTTTATAATGGATAACTCAAAAACCCTCAAATCTTATTCTTAAAAGTATATTTTTTCTACTATAAGGCTTAAAACTTAAGTCATTTGCAGATAGACGACTTTATTACACACTTTGCTTTTGGTGTTCCTTGGTTAATTACCCTAGACGACTAGACATGGTCTTAAATTTTAATTGGGTTGTAACATGATGGACCGATTAGTATTACTAATAGCTGAGAAATGAATATGTATAAAAGGACAAACATTGATGAAAATACATAAAGAAATGCAAATGAAATAACACAAACAGAGAGGATCAATGAACAATAAAAAAATGTTCATATTGGTTGATTTATTAGATAAACAACTATAAACAAATTTCTTGTTGAACGTTCGGTTCATTTAAAGGTGTATAGATCACGATCCATCACTATATTTAGTCTAAACGGTTTATCATATTAGATCTTTTGGATATTTTGTTTCAAGAGATAATTTAATTAATTGTAATCTAACATTATTAGCTAACAACTTATGCGTAATTTAATTGTAACACCCAAAAATTCTTAAAAGAAGGAAAAGAAATAAAGGAGGCATTAAACAAAATATGCCCATCTGTGGATATAAAAGGGAAGGATTCATCCCTCCCCTCACTACTATGCACCCATAACAACCTTAAGAGAGAAAGCTCCCAATCGGTTTTACAGAGAGAAATTTGAAGAATGCATCAAAGGTATTAATTTTATCATACTCATTCATAGATCTAAGCTCCTATATTGTTTTCTATGTTTTCTATGTGTAAAGTGCTTGTGCATGTGTGTATATCTTAAGTTTTGCTCTCGGGTTTAGGTTTTGTTTGAAGGCTTGTCAAGGTGAGTTTAGATCTCCTGTTACTTGTTTTACACTCTTTTGGGGCTTATATGCATGTTAAAATAATGATTCTTTTATAAACCTATGTTTTCCATGATAATGGTTACATTTTACGTAAAAATGTATGTTTTAACGAGATCTATGATGATGTTTTAACTAGATCTATGGGTTAGGGTCATGCACAATTCGATTATGTCTTAAAATGCGAGAGTTTGAAATTGGAGAGAAGGTTTGCTCATCCGCATTAGTTTACTATTCACCATATTTGTTTAACTAGGCCTCATTTTGACTAAGTGTTTAGTCATCCACATTAGGTTACTATTACCCGTATTAGTTTACTATTCACCGCATTTGTTTAACTTGATTATTTTATTACGACGGGCCAAGTTGGTTGATCTCTTAATTGTTTGCATTGAGGTTAGTTTAGACTAAATGATTCAATTGTTATGCTTAGGTGTATAGCAAGAAACAATGGTATTTAACATGTTCCCTTTATCAACTAATCTTTTCTATTTGACTTAATTTAACAGATTTAAGGTGTGTAAAATATACAAACCGAACTGACATGACCAGACTTGTTTGTATCCGTTTAACTAACCATAGAAAGAACGATCATGAAAATTACACAAATTAATTTTTTTTTATTCATGTTCGTTAAAAAAGTTTAAAATGATCATGTATTTAGTTTGTTTATATTATAAATGGGATAAAGGCACATATAATGAACATATTATTGTTCATTTATTAGATAAACTACTATAAACAATCTTCTCGTTGAACGTTCGGTTCATTTAAAGACCAATAGACCACAATTAATTCAATGTTAAAGGGTAGAGAGCTAGAAAAACAATCAAATGTAAGAAAAGTAAAATTAATATAACACGATTCATTGAAAACAAAAACAAAAAACAAAAAAAAAACATTGACAACGACTATGTTGGCTTAAAAATAATGCTTAAAAGAGGTTTCACATAAATATTTCAAGACAGAACTCTACATCACAGAGTGTGTGTGTGTGTTTTTTTTTTTTTTTTGGGGGGGGGGGGGGGTAAACCCCATTGGTTTGATTTCTTCTGGAGTGAGGTTGCCAATTAGGAATGCTCTTTCATGTTGATAATGAAGTATAAACCAATTTCCCCATAGGTGATCAAAGGGGAAACGAAACAAGGGTTTTGGATGAAGCAATTAGTGATTAGCGAATAAGGAAGAAAGATTCTACACGAGATGATGTAAACCACTATTCAGCTAACGTCGTTGGTATCGAATGAAGCAATCGATTAACTTTTTGATTGTGTAATTTTTACTTTTATTCATAAAAATGATTTACATAACTTAACGTTAATATTGAAATTATTAAGGCATTCTAAAACTCCACGTAGTAGGCTTGGTAGGGAGCACCATTGGAGTGATGTGGCAAGCAAGGTGTCTCAGCCAACACACTGTGAGATATCCATATAAAAACCTATTTTTTTTGTATTAAAAACACTCTTTTTAAAAACAAAAATTTTATAAAATAAAAAATACAACGAAATTTTTTTAAAAAAATTATTTTTCTTAAAAAAAAGACTTAAAAATCACAATTTTTATATAAAGCAAAAGTTTAAGAAAATTAAATTATTGTTTATTTACTAAAGCTTATTATACGTAATTATAATCATATTTTATCTCAAGCATGATTTTATAATGCATAAATTTTTATTACTAATTATTTAGTATTTTAATTTATTTATTCAATACGTGTAATACACAGGGACTAACATAGTGAATATATATAAAAGGACAACACATATGAGCATCATTAACAAATGTAAATGAAATAACACAAACATAGTTGAGCGAGCAAAAGCAAATGAACACAAACATAGTTGAGCGAGCAAAAGCAAATGAACAACACATGCAAACTCATGAAATAAACTAACGGGAGCTCTTCTAAGGATTAATGAACAATAAAAATATGTTCATATTGCTTCATTTATTTGATAAACTATTGTAAACAAATTTCTCATTGAACGTTTGGTTTAAAGGTCTATAGATCACGTTTCATGAAAAGTTAAATGGGTAGAAAACTAGAAACACAATCAAATGCAAAAAAAAAAACTAAAATCAATATTACAGGATTCATTGAAACCAAAAACAAAAAACACTAACAACTATGTTGTCAAAAAAATGCTTAAAAGATGTTACACGCAAATATTTCAAGCCAGAACTCTGCATTGTCGAGTGTGTGTGTTGGGGTTGGGGGGGGGGGGGGTTGTTTACTTCATTTGTATGGTCTCTTCTTGAGTAAGGTTACAAACTAGGGATGCTCTTTCATGTTTACTATGAAATATAACCCATTTTCTCGTAAGTGATCAAAGTGAAAACGAAACAAGGGTTTTAGATAAAGCAACTAGCGATTAGTGAATAACGAAGAAAGACTAAATGAGATAATGTAAACCGGTCTTCGGTTAACATCGTTGTCATCGAATGAAGCAATTGATTAACTCTTTTATTGAATAATTTTTGCTTTTATTCCTTCATATATCACATAACTTAATGTTAATATAGAAATTTTTAAGGCATTCTATGACTCCACGTGGTAGGATTGGAAGGGGTGCCATTGTAGTGATGTGGCAAGCAAGGTGGTGCCAAAAGCCACTACAAGTATATCAACAATGGGGCGCCAAAATGTCTTTGCTAATAAACAAACGTGCGCGATTCATCTAAAATTAATATTTTTTTACTGTTGGGGGAGGGTTACCACTACACTTTTTAAAAAGGGTTTCCGTGAAATTAACTGTAATGACATGACATTTAATGGCACTTTAAATAAAAAATAATATCAATCACTACACTTAATCTAAACGGTTTATCATATTAGATCTTTTGGATATTTGTTTCGTGTGATAATTTAGTTAAATGTAATCTAACATTATTAGCTAACAACTTATGTGTAATTTAGTTACATAATAACTCATTGTATTAGTTTTCATTTATCGGTTAAAATAAATATTTTACAATGTAAAGGTATGTTTGATAAATTCATATTGTCACATCCCGGTGGAAACGTGAAATGCTTAGGTGTGACTTTTGGCTCAAAACTCATTGGTTTCAGATACATACATTCAAAACAGATAAAAGAACTAGATTTTCATTATATATATATATATATATATATATATATATATATATATATATATATATATATATATATATATATATATATATATATATATATATATATATATATATATTGGGTTACATCGTACCATACAAAACTTGTTCCAAACAAAACTTTAACATAAGATTCATTATATCCATTACATATTATTATTCAACTAAGTATGGACGTGAACGTCTACGAAGAGGCTGAAATTCATCAAGTCTATTGTCACCCAAACGCATAGCTGTCCTAGGTATTCATACCATTCATTGAACAAGTTGAATGTGTAAACGAAATTATAAAACATTTTGAATACCTGAAAAAGCATACTTCAAAAGGTCAACATAAGGTTGGTGAGAACATAGGTTTAATAACAACATAATGTTTCTTAATTGATACAACATAAACAAGGCCATAACCAAACCTACTTATATGTCGGGTGATTCATAACTGTCACAAATACAAATTACAGAATCAAATAATATAACATCACGACCCCTATTGGGCAGTCTCAACTGGGTCCAGTTGGTGTAGGAACATGTTCCTAAGTAGCACTACCTATATTATCAGACGGTTCCTTATACGAATTAATGGTTGTGAATTATGGCAGTCAATGACAGTAACTTATCAAAAATTCTCATTTATATTAGCATCAAACAATAAAAATACACAGTATGTTTTTCTCCCAAAAATTTATAAATAAAAAAGGGTTATGTTACTCACCTTGTGGTGGATGTTCCAAGCTTGTTTGTATAGAAAAAAATGTAAAGAGTAGATAAGAAAGTCTTGTAACGCCCCGTTTCCGGAGACCTCACAGTTGGACAATCATAGCATTATTATATTAAACAATACGTAATTTATAAAATATTACAGCGGAATTTAATTAACAAAAGGCATTCATGCATATAATTAATATTGCAAAATAATACATCAGAGTAATTTAGAGTTACAAAATAATCAATTAGTTGCATTATAATACAACAAAATCATTAAGCATGAACGGACGCCAGTCTTGCCCCGACGAGTAGCCTCCCCGAGTGCCATTCTCAGCAAAATTACCTGTTAACTGAAAATGCATAAAAGTCAGCGTTGCTGAGTGAACTCTAGTTTTAGAAACATTAAAATACCTTGTAAGATTTATATATAAAAATACCCATTAAAATAATGTACTTTTTTTTCGTACGCGATCACACATCATACGTACAGTTAGACAGCATTCATTATCTTCTTTTACCATTTCCATTATCAGTCATTTTAAACTTTCATTTTTATCTTTCACTTTATTCCAGACCAATGTGCTATGCCCCCAAATAATGCGCATGAAACTGGTACTGGGCCGAGGCCTATAAATAGACCCCTACCTAGGTGCACGAAGCTGACTACAGTACCGGGGCAGCAACAAAGGTCCCCTCAATCTCAATGATTGACCCCCCGTGTGCATCCCTCGGGTTAGCTAAACCGCACATAGTTGAGCTAACAACCTAATGGTTGTGAACCTCCAGTGAATTTGCTTGCAAGACTTTCTTTCGTTCTTTACGTTCCACTATTCATTATCATTAATCTTTCCACTTTCTTTAATGATAATACTTTACGTATACGGATAAAATCACACCACGTAAAGTCACATAATAATATAATAATAAGGAGCACAAGAACAACCCAAAGTATGAATAAAATAATCAAATAGCAGCATCAAGTCAAACCAGTGTCAAACCCTAAAATTCTGATGTTCCCAAAATTCCCAAAAATTTCTAAGTGTTTAGGCGCATGGACACTAGCAGGCGCATGAGCCCTGCTTAGGCGCATTAACAGTATACGGGCGCATGAATCTTACACTTAGGCATTTTAGCTTACACTTCTGGGCGCATGAACTGTTCAGGCGCATGTCCAACACTTAGGTGCCTAAACAAAAGGGCTGGGCGCACGAGGTACTGTTTGGGCGCATTAGTCTATACTTAGTATTTTTAGGCAAAATCTTCGGCATATGGGCACTATTGGGGCGCATGACCCCTTCTTAAAAGTTTTCTAAGGCAAATTCCAGGTGCATGGGCCCTGTTTGGGCTCATGGCCAGTACTTAGGCATTTCTAAGTCAAAATCTCAGGCGCATGGGCCCTGTTTGGGCGCGTGACCACCTGTTGTGCATTTTTCAGAATCAAAACCATCCCAGACCTGCATTTGCACCTGTTCTAAGCATAAACTTAACATTCTAAGCAGCCACAACACATAAACAAGCATAGTACATAAGCATATACATACATAAACATACGGGTAGCATAAAACAGTTGTAAAATCCTTTTTAACATGCATTTTTAGCCCCAAACTTGTCTAAAACACATATAAAACGGGGTCTAGAACTCACCTATTGCATCAAACAAGCAAAACTCCTCCAAACTTGCTTGCACAAGAGTTCAAGCACCTAAAACAAGCCAAAACAAACACCCAAACACAAAGAGCACAAAACCCCATAAAAACCGAACCAATTAACATGAAAACACTTACCTATGAAGATTTTCAGCCCTTTCTTCTTCTTCAAACCGAGAGAACAAAGTTTCAGTCTTCTTTTCTTCTTCTCGGTCGAACAACAGCAGGTAATAGTTAAACATGGGCGGCCATACCTTCTTATATTAAAATATTGACTTTTGTGTACTTTTACACAAAAGCCCCCTCCACTTTTTCTCTTTTCTGTTTTCTTCAAGATATTTTTCTTTTCTTTGATGTGACATGGAAATTTCGGGTGTTAAAGTCTTCAAGTCTTCTTAGAGCTCCAAGCTTGTGGTGGATGTTCTTAAACTTGGATGATACCACAAAGATGTTGCTAGTTAATGAATGATGATTTTATGGTGGTGTTATGGTGATGTTGATGGGGTTTGGGTGGTGTAAGAACCAAGAGGAAAAGAAGAATGTTGGAGAGTAGAGTGGTGTAGGGAATGGTGGTGGTTTGTGTGATGTTGGCCTAGAAGATGAAGCAAGAAAAGGGGATGGTGGGTGCTCAAAGATGATGGTGGTGTTGAGAGGTTGGTTCGGCCGAGGTACAAGAGAGGAAGGAAGATCAATTTGACCTTCATGATTATTCCTACACTAGAGTTATGAGATGGTTACCTAGGGTGTGGTTGTGTCAAGTGGTTAGGATGGTTGAGTGTCAAGAGTGATAGGTGGCACTCTCATGCACTAATCACCCTAATGATGTTTCTTAGCTCTTAAGTTAGTGATTAAGTTTTGTAAGTATTCTAGTAACCCATTGATTAGGATTAGTTTGTGTAAATATCTTAGTAATCAAGTGACTAACATTAGTTTAGGGTTTAGGTTTATTGTTAACTTCTTAATGCTATAACTTATTTGGTTAAAGTTAGTTTAAGTTTTGATCTTATTTCATTACGTACAAGTAGAAATATGTATATATATCAAATGTCTTATTTTACACTTACATGATTTGGTAACTTACATGCATGTCTTTAATAACTTATAAAATTCATATTTTCAAATATTTACATACATGCACACATAAATAATTATGCATGCATGCACATTCATAAAGCATATACACATACTTACATATGCTCAATATATATATATATATGTGAAACTCTTATAATTATAATCAAATAAAGTCACCTTAGCAAACTTCAATTTAGTATATATATTACTAATATATATATAATATATATATATATATATATATATATATATATATATATATATATATATATATATACTAACTTATAATAATTCTTGAAGTTTTAATTTTTCCTAACCTTAGTTTTAGGATTGTCACATTCTCCCCCTGTAAAAAGAATTTCATCCCGAAATTCATTTGTTTTTACTATCTGATGATGTGGAGAGTTTGTTTTTGTAATTATCATTTTCATTCAGTTTAACCTCAAATAAATGAGGATATTTTCTTTTGATTTCATCTTTCCTTTTCCATGTAAATTCAGGTCCTCGTTTTGAATCCCATTTGACCTTCACTATTGGGATTTTACTTCTCTTTTAACTTTTTACTTCTCTATCCATAATTGCTATTGGTTCTTCCACAAAATGGAGTTTCTTATCTATTTTGATTTCCTTTATTGGTACCTTTAATGTTTCATCAATCAGACTTTTCTTTAAGTTAGATACATAGAAGGTGTTATGTACTCCGCTTAACCCCAGATGAGGCAGGTCTAACCAGTATGCTACAGGACCAATCCTATCAATTACTTCAAAAGAACCAACATACCTAGGGTTTAACTTATTTCTTTTTCCAAATTGAATAATTCCTTTTGACGGTGATACTTTTAAATATACTTCTCTCCTATTTGAAATTTTAAAGGCTTTCTTCTTTTATCGGTATAACTCTTTTGTCTATCATGTGCTGCTTCAATCTGTCCTTGATTTCACCAATTTTATCAGATGTTTCATGTATAAGTTCTAGACCTGTAAGTTGTCTATCTCCTACTTCATTCCAACACAGAGGTGATCTACACTTCCTTCCGTATAGGGCTTCAAATGGAGCTGCCCCTATACTGGCATGGTAACTATTATTATATGAAAATTCTATCAAAGGTAAGTGTATATCCCAATTACCACCAAAATCTAACGCACAGGCTCGCAACATATCTTCCAATGTCTGGATTGTTTTCTCATTCTGTCCATCTGTTTATGGATGATATCCTGACCTCATATTTATTCGGGTTCCTAATGCTTTTTGTAAAGTCTGCTAAAATCTTGAAGTAAATCTACTATCTCTGCCGGATATAATTGAAATTGGTATTCCATGTCTAGACACAATTTCTTTCATATAAATCCTTGCTAATCTCTTTATTTTATAATCTTCTCTAATTGGCAAGAAGTGAGCTGACTTAGTCAATCCGTCAACTATACCCCATATTATGTCATAACCACTTGAAGTTTGGTTATAAAATCCATAGTAATCTGGTCCCACTTCCACTTAGGGATTTCTGGTTGTTGCAAACATCCTGAGGGTTTCTGATATTCAGCTTTTACTCTTAAACAGGTATTACACTTTCCTACAAATTCTATGACGAGTTTCTTCATACCTGGCCACCGGTACTGATTTTTTAAATCTTTGTACATTTTATTTTTTCCTAGATATACTGAATATCTTGACTTGTGTGCTTCCTTTAGAATAGTTTCTCTAAGCATGTCATGATCAGGAATCCAAATTCTTCCTTTAAATCTCAGGATTCCATTTGACGTAGCTTCTAGTTGTTCGTTCGGCCCCGTCACACTTCTCAATTCATCTTTTTGTTGGGCTTCTCGAATTTGACTTATTAAATCCGAGTGTATTTCCATTTTCATAGCACGGACTCGTAATGGCTTAATTCTTTCCTTCATACTTAAAACATCTTCCACTACATTTGACTTGCCTGGGTTACTTGATCTCACAATCATAATCACTCAGTAACTCCACACATCTTCTCTGCCTCATATTTAACATCTTTTGATCGAATATATGTTGCAAACTTTAATGGTCTGTAGAAATTATACACTTGGTTCCATATAAAGAATGCCTCCAAATCTTAAGTGTAATATTACTGCTCCTAATTCCATATCATGAGTAGTATAATTCTTTTCACTTCCTCTAAGTTGTCTAGACGTGTATGCAATTACTTTATCTCTTTGCATTAGAACACATCCATAGCCTTGATGTGATGCATCACAATATACTACAAAATCATCCGTACCATCTGGAAGAGCTAAAATAGGAGCACTACATAATTTGTGTTTCAGGAATTCAAATGCAGTATTTTGTTTTTCTCCCCAAATATATGGCTTATCTTTCTGAGTCAATTCTGTTAAAGGTTGAGCTATTCACGAGAACTTTTCTATAAACCTTCTATAATAACCAGCCAAACCTAAGAATTGACGTACTTCAGTTGGTGTTTTCGAAGCTTCCCACTTCTTAATTGCTTCAATCTTTGCTGGGTCGACCTGAATTCCTTCTTGGTTAACAACATGTCCTAAGAATTATACTTCTCTTTTCCAAAATTCACACTTTCAGAATTTGGCGTACAGTTCTTCTTTTCAAAGTAACTCTAAAGTTAGCCTTAGGTGCTTCTCATGTTCTTCCTTACCTTAGGAGTAGATTAAGATGTCATCTATAATGACTATGATAAATTTATCTAAATAAGGTTTGCACACTCTATTCATTAGATCCATAAATACTGCTGGAGCATTAGTTAACCCAAATGGCATTACAAGGAACTCATAATGGCCATATCGAGTTCTAAATGCAGTCTTAGGTGTATCCTCATCTTGAACCCTTAATTGTTGATATCCTGACCTTAAGTCAATTTTTGAGAAGTAACTAGATCCCTGCAATTGATTGAATAGATCATCTATTCAAAGGAGAGGATACCTATTCTTAATGGTTACTTTATTGAGTTCTCTATAATCAATGCACATCCTAAAGGTTCCATCTTTCTTCTTCACAAATAAGACCGGAGCTCCCCATGGTGAAACGCTAGGACGTATGAATCCTTTATCCAACAGCTCCTGTAATTGATTCATCAATTCCCTCATTTCTGATGGCGCCAAACGATATAGAGACTTGACAATAGGTGCAGTCCCTGGTACTAATTCAATTTGAATTCTACTTGACTAGGGGGCGGCAATCCTAATAATTTGTCAGGAAATACTTCTGGATATTCTCTAACAATAGGAACATCTTCCAAGTTCTTCTTAACCGCTTCCATATCAACTACATGGGCCAGAAATGCTAAACATTTCTTTTTCAAATATTTCTGAGCCTTTAAACAAGAGATTATCTTTATAGTACCCCTAGGTTTCTCACCATATATGAAAAGAATTCTATTTTCTTTTATCAAAGGAATTTTAATCATTCTTTTTTCACAGATAATTTCGGCCTGATTCTTACTTAATCAATCCATACCCACAATAATGTCAAAACCTCATAATTCAATATGGATCAAATCTATGTCAAAGCAATGATCATATAAGTTTAATGTACAATTTGGAATAACTTCACTGGCTTCTATTATTTTTCCATCAGCTACTTTTATCATATATTTATTTTTTAGTTTCTCTGATGCTAGTCTAAGTAAGGGTTTAAATGTATTTGAAACAAAACTTTAGGTTGCTCCCGTATCGAATAATACAGTTGCATACTAATCATTAAGGAGAAACGTACCCGTCATAACTTCTGGTTCTTGTCGCGCCTCTTCAGCTTGAAGTACATATGCTCTGCCACGAGCATTGCTTGGGTTCATCAGAGTTTTCCCTTTCAGTTTTGGACATTCGTTACGAAAATGATTCTCGTTTCCACACCGGTAACAAATTGGTTTAGGATTTGCGGGTCCCTTACATTTTCTTGATGTGTGTCCCTTCTTCTTGTAATTATAACAAATTACCATCATGCATTTACCACCATGGTATCTTTTGCAAGCATTGCACCATGGTTGACCTTCTGTCTGCGGCCTCCTTTCTTGGACAATTCCCGTGAAGTTCCTCACCGGATTTCTGTTTACCTTCTTATTTCGGTTTCCTCAAATTTCCTTTCTGAGTTGCTATTGTTCCACTTTCTTTTCTCTCCTACCTTTGAATTAGTTAATGGTCCATTCCTTATCATTTCATCAGTCAAGCTTCCTGATAAAGTCAATGCATCCTGAAAAGTCTTCGGCATTGAAGACTTAACCATTCCTCTTATCTGTGGCACTAAACCCTAGTTATATCTTTCTATCCTTTTAGTTTCTGGCATCATTAGATGTGGCACCAATCTAGATAGCTCATTGTATCTATCTGTATACTCCTGATGTGCAGCACCTTTTATTTCCAATGCCAAAAATTCTGCTTCTATCTTCTCTATTTCATTATAAGGATGGTATTTTTCAATCACTAGGTTTCTAAATTCCTCCCAACTTAACCCATTCATAACATTTCTTCCTTTAGTTTGGACTTCCATCTTCCACCAAGACTGTGCTTCTCCCTTAAGAGAATGTGAAGCAAACATGGTCTTCCAGTTATCAGCACAATTACTGATATCTAACACCAACTCCATTTCTTCTAACCAACGTAGTGCTTGTACTGCTCCATCTTTTTCATTAACGTCTCGGGGTTTAGAAGACATGAAAGGCTTATAAGAACACCTTTTTCTAACTCCATCTACAATTTCTTCCTTGTGATTTCTAATTCGTTGGAATTTCCTGGTTCAGCATTTCCATGCGGTACAACTGCGATGTTAAGGTTTTGTTGAGGTTGAGCCACTAACGTAGGTATTGCAACTTCTAATTGTCGAGTCACAATCTGAGAAATTCTTTCATTCTTATGTATAGCAGGATTCACTTATGGAGATTCTTCTCCTAACCTACTTCTTGGTCGTCCAACACGCGCAGTTCTTCGTACCGGCTAATTATTTCTCCTTGGCGGAAAATTTCACTATATATCAATTATGTTAATATAACAAACTTTTACTCAAACATAATATTTAATAGTCACAAACATAATATTTCATTATATCCTTATTCTATATATTTAAAGGAGTTACATAGTACATAAAGTTTCCTATATTTCTAATTTCCCAAAAGCCAATTCCATATCTTAGTGAAGATACTTTTGTGGTCCGCCTTCACTTTCTTGACATCTATCTGGATAACCCGAATTTCTCATTGTATCCTCTTAACTCGCTTAAGGATCTAGTTAGTAGTTTTCATATGACATTCTTCCAACCTTTATCTCTTAATTCCTCTTTTTTTAGTTTCAAAATTATCAGGTTGAACTATGGGTCTTATGTCAGATGTCAGGGGAAAGGTTTTTGGGTTTTTGTTTCCTGACTCTCTAACCTCTTTAGTTGAAAACTTCTTACCACGCCATACACTTTTCCTTGGGGTCATAATTGTATAACCTCCTATTGTGACTGGTGCACGTTGGATGAAAAACTTCGGCTTTTTATTGGTTTTGGTCTTGGGATGGGATATTTCTACGTTGTCCTGAGGCTCTATTTATGGTGTTGTTTCTTTATGGTTGCTAGGGTCTGAATGTTCCGAAGAATTAGTTTCAATATGGTGGCTATCAGAATTATAAGTACTCATAACTGTAAAAACTCTTATAAAATTTTAATTCATACTTTTGCTAGTTAAAACAACTAATCAAATAAGTTCTCAAAATTTTTCACATATTAATCATGTATAGCTCACATATTTGCTCATAGAACAATTCACTTTTATCTAAACATAGATATCATAAAACAATTCATTATCGTCTAAACATAGATATGTTCACATGAAATCATGAGTACATTTTTATTTAATCATTTAGCCATACTAAAGATTGTTATCGCATAATCTTATGGTTATAGTCTAGGTATTTACTAATAATACCTAATTCTCTATAACTAGTGGCTCTAATACCAAGCTGTCACATCCCGGAGGAAGCGTGAAATGCTTAGGTGTGACTTTTGGCTCAAAACTCATTGGTTTCAGATACATACATTCAAAATAGATAAAAAAACTAGATTTTCATTATATATATATATATATATATATATATATATATATATATATATATATATAATATTGGGTTACATCGTACCATACAAAACTTTTTCCAAATGAAACTTTAACATAAGATTCTACAACCTAACATCAAAAGATTCATTATATCCATTACATATTATTATTCAGCTAAGTATGGATGGGAACGTCCACGAAGAGGCTGAAATCCATCAAGTCTATTGTCACCTAAACGCACAGCTGTCCTAGGTATTCATACCATTCATTGAATAAGTTGAACGTGTAAACGAAATTATAAAACATTTTGAATACCTGAAAAAACATACTTCAAAAAGTCAACATAAGGTTGGTAAGAATATAGGTTTAACAACAACATAATATTTCTTAATTGATGCAACAGAAAAAACTCCACAACCAAACCTACTTATATGTCGGGTGATTCATAATTGTCACAAATACAAATCACAGAATCAAATAATATAACATCACGACCCCTATTCGGCAGTCACAACTGGTCCAGTTGGTGCAGAAAACATGTTCCTAAGTAGCGCTACCTATATTATCAGACGGTTCCTTATACGAATTAATGGTTGTAAATTATGGCAGTCAATGACAGTAACTTATTAAAAATTCTAATTTATATTAGTATCAAACAATAAAAATACACCGTATGCTTTTTCCCCTAAAAATTTATTAATAAAAAGTGACTATGCTACTCACCTTTGTTCCAACAGCTTGTCAATAATTTCCTATAAAACAATTATTTGTTAGAATAAATACTTATTCTTTTTAATTATTTATATTCACTTATATTTTAAAAATATTATTAATTAGGCTCTAATTTTTAAAACAGTAGTTCCCAGCGTTCAAAAATTATAAAATTTTACCAACAGTAGTATCTTCATACTTAGATTATCATATAAAATTTCCAGTTTATATATCCTTACCGGTATTTTTCTGTAAGTTTTACAATATTTTGAATTTATGATACAAATAGCTAGTTATCTCTAAAAATTATAAAAATCATATAACCAGTTTAGTTAGGTGTCTAATAATTTATGTAAAATTTCATGAGTTTTAGCTACTGTTTTGCTATCACCTTCGAATTTCTTTTTATTAACTATTCTAAAATATAAAACTTTATCATACTAATGAATTAATTCACGAAATTTATTCTATAACTTAACTATATTATTGAGATCATTATATAAATTTTTTAGATTTTATTAACTCCCTATCTTAAATTTAATATTTTCTCTTTTATTTCATTATTTCAATTATATAAATTATTATATCTTATATAAATTCTTCATAATTTCCAGTTTATTATGTTTATACATTTCTAACTAATTTCTAAAATTTTTATTCCTACAATCACAGTCATTTAAGTACTCAACCTATTTGAACCTAATTATCATGTAATAACAACTATATGAACACTTTAACCTTTATTTTTTTTTTGTTTAAAACTTTTGCTTTTATAAAACCTTCAAAACTTTCTACTTCATAAACTTTGTTACTGATTTTTGTTTGAATCAAAGAATTTTTTAGAATTTATAATTAGATTTTGATTGTGAGTATCATAAGTGTTTATATGTATGTTGAACACATACAAAATTTGTAAGCTTTTAATCATAAAATTTTCATGAATCTAACCTTGATTGTATAGAAAAAAGTGTAGAGAGTAGATAAGAAAGTCTTCAAGTCTTCTTAGATCTCCAAGTTTGTGGTGGATGTTCTTGAACTTGGATGATACCACAAAGATGTTGCTAGTTAATGAATGATGATTTTATGGTGGTGTTATGGTGATGTTGATGGTGGGTTCGGGTGGTGTAAGAACCAAGAGGAAAAGAAGAATGTTGGAGAGGAGAGTGGTGTAGGGAATGGTGGTGGTTTGTGTGATATTGGCCGAGAAGATGAAGCAAGAAAAGGGGATGGTGGGTGCTCGAAGATGATGGTGGTGTTGAGAGGTTGGTTCGGCCGAGGTACAAGAAAGGAAGGAAGATCAATTTGACCTTCATGATTATTCCTATACTAGAGTTATAAGATGGTTACCTAGGGTGTGATTGTGTCAAGTGGTTAGGATGGTTGAGTGTCAAGAGTGATAGGTGGCACTCTCATACACTAATCACCCTAATAATGTTTCTTAGATCTTAAGTTAGTGATTAAGTTTTGTAAGTATTCTAGTAATCCATTGATTTGATGAGATGAGTTTTCATCAAACACAACATGGCGGGAAACAACATTTCCTCGTGTTTGGTTCGTAACACTTCCCTCCTTTGCGTTGCTTGTCATACCTGACAAAAAGACACATTAGGGTTTTCTTGTATAGCTTCTTTCTCAAGTGACTTGGCACGAAAACATATCAAAATCATTCAAAAAGTCCCAAATGGGTCAAATTCGGTTTCTTTCTAAATAGTAATTCAAATAGCGACTTGAATTCCAGCCCTGTTGAGTTGTTATGTTAATTCATAACAGCTGATTTTATTGACTCTACCCAGAATCTTCCTGGTATGTTTTTGTTATGCATACTACACCCTGAGACTTTAGCTTGTAGTTTGATTTTTCATATGGGAGCTACCATGCTTTTCTGATTTGGCAGCTAGAGCAAACTTCATTCCGGTTTACACTTTGTTTTGGTAAATCGGTGACTAATTGTCTTTCCACATGATTCCAAGCTTTCGTACCCTACGTCACCAAGCCTTTGATATCATAAATCTACTGTTTGATTGTTTTTCATCTTCTCAATATAGGCTGCTTTTGTAGATGGCATGTATACAGTTTCTCTTTGATGTATTTTGAGCATCAAAACTAATGCTATCTGAATTTTTTAAAAACTTGTATGTCATCGGGAAAAAACATAGTGCCTTGCTGATGTGATTTTAGGAACTCACATTTTTCTTCATACCGGGGACATGTTATACGTCTTTCCATACAAGATCCTTTTTCATTGCCTATTGTTGGGAACTCATATTAAGTTTTTCTTCATACCGGGGACATGATATACGTCTTTCGATACGAGCTCCTTTTGCGTTGCATCTTGTTAGTAACACAACATCTCCGGTATTTGAAATAGGATGTTTTGAATTATCTATAATGAATAAAATTAGACTTCCTGTATATTTAACAGGGGACCGTTTCTTTTTCTCACCCGTCATGTCATTTGAGTGGTCGGGGATGGACAATCCCATCATCTAAGTTGTTGGTTTGTGGTTCTACTGTTGTTGAGGCATAGCATTCTTGGTCTATGGTAACGTAAGCCTCTACATCCCAACCTTCTTCTCATTCGGCCATATTACCTTCGTCTTTGGGTTTTGATTGACACTCCGTGGCCATGTGTTCTGGTCTTGGGCAATTATAGCAAGTGTTTTAAACCATTTTGATTTATTCTTTGATCCTTTAGTTTACATGGATTCCAACTATTCTTTCAGTCTTTGTTCTTGTTTCCTTTTTAGCTAATAAGGCCTCACCATTATTTTAAGGCTTAATTTTTGTCTTTCCCAAGTGTTTTGTTACTACTTCCTGGCCCGTCAACAATTTTTCCAGTTCAACTAAAGTAGGCTGGGTAGGTCAACCCTGGACCACTGCTATGAAGCTTCTATACTCAGGTTTCAGACCATGTATGATAATAAGCTTTTTTGAGCATTATTGATTTGGAAGTGTTTCGGTTCACCTATTTCCTAACAAACTGTTTTGATCTTCTGGAAATATGATAGAATCAATATGTTCTTCTTGGAGGTAGTCATCAACTTGATTTAAGTACTTGCAACCTTGTATCGTTCTTCTTAGTAAACAGACATACAAAGATATTTCATGCCGGTTTAGGGTAATTAAATACCTTGTAGATATTCAAGCAAATTCTCCTCAATGGTGGTTTTCAGAATAGACATGGCTTTTTGTAAGGCCTCGTTCCCGGGAAACCCCACAGCTAGTCATGCATAGCACTTTACACATTAAAATACATTGAAGAAAGAAATCATGGCAACGGAATAGTTAAACAAAAACCATTTCATGCATTAATAATAACTTTTGCCAAGAAATACATCGTTGTTACAAGTTTCAAAAGAACATTTAGTTGTATTACAAGACAAATATATCATTTCGGCACAACATGGATGTCAGTCTTTATTTGCCAAGTAGCTTCAACCTCGTGCCATCTCCAGCAACATCATTATCTGCCAACTGATATACATATAAAAAGTCAGTGTGTTGCTGAGTGAGTTCTAGTTTTGATAATATAGAAAATATACATTTTGTAAGTTTCACTTGGTGTTCATCCATCATTATACATAATCATTCGTTAAGAGATTCATTATCTTTCTTTCTTTCATTATCTTTCTCTTTCATTAACTAGGATTTCACAAAGCAAGAGCCTACATTGTTGGTTGGAAACAGATGCCGAACCCCTGTCAGTACACATTTATAAGTGGTAGCTAACCCATGACAGTTGACCCACAATGCTAGGCATGAAGCCTGCTCATGGATGCAGGTCCCATTCATTCATTGGTCAATCACAAGGATTAGACCCCAGATGTGCATCCTGAAACAACCACACATTAGTTGAGCTAACGACCAAAAGGTCATGCACCTCCATTCATTGTGCTTGCAAAGCTTTTCATTTATCAAAAGGGCCCGGGGTAACATTCATTAGGTTACACTGTCTTTCTTTTATTCCTTTATGACCACTTGATTATGCATAATACTTTTAAATTATTTAGTCATTAGAATCACATAACATGAAATATTAGTATTCATAATAGCAGTACATAAGGAAAGAATCAAACATTAGAAACATTAAACAAGCATAATCTTTCCTTATACATAAGTACTTATCACTTAAATTCTATTCCCAAAATTTCAGAATAAACCTAAGTGTTCACAGCGTATGAATAAGGTATACAGCGGATGACTTAAGTACTAAGTGCCCACAGTGGATAGCCAAAGTCCACAGCAGACGACAAAAATCCACAGCGGACGGCTAAAGGTCCATAGCGCATGAAAAGGACACTAAGTGTCACACCCCGGGCCCAAGGAGGGTGGGACGTCGCAGACTAGCAAAATTCATGGCAGTGGAAACTAACCACTCAAGAGCACACAAGGAGAGAAATCACATGGCATTACATTTAAATGGGATACCCGGGCTATGAAAGTTTGCCCAAACGTAAAATCAACACCCATAACAAATTATCCAAATTTAACACAACAATTAGAATGTTTTAAAATCAAGTAATGCCATTGGTAGTCACGGTGCTAAGACATCCATAAGGGTTTCCATTAAAATCTAAGCTTCCATCAAGGGTTACCTGAAACATGCTCAAAAAGATTTTTGTGTCAACTATAAAGTTGGTGAGTTCAAGTGCTTAAAGTTCAAAAACAAAAGGACTCTTTATAATCCATAAATTAAGTTTAAAAACATAAGTATCATTATTGTGGGGTCACAATCAACCCTGTGCTCAGCCCCGCCTAGCCTCTTCTAAACTTGTGTTATGCCGTCCCATAGGGTGAGCATGTGCATGAGTATCTCCCAATGTAGATCTATCCCATATAAAACAAGCGGTTCACACAAGAATTAATGATTGTGATACAAGTAGGTGCAGGTTCTAACATTAGCCACAACATATAATAGCATCACATAATGGTACACAAATAAATTTAGTTCAAACATAGCATGCTTCATCCCAAAATAGTAGTAAAAAGGGAACACTAAACTCACCTTAAGTAACTCAACAGTTCTTCAGTCACAGAAAGATTCAAGTCCTAGCACCCTATGATCAAGATACAAGTAATAAGATAATGTTCTCAAACTATTGGAAGTGTAACTAAATGTATTTTATGGTCATAAGTTCACGTAGCTTCGTTTCTTAGGAGTTTGTGTCAAAAAGTTTCCTTTTTAGGAAAGTTAGGGTTTTTGATATATGGATGACAAGTTATATGATTCTCATAAGTTTGTTTATATTATAATAAGTTTAATAAGAGTTTTCTAGTCATAAGATTACTAAAATATAGTTATATTTACGAAATTTACACTTTGATCCCTCAAGTTTCAAAATTTACAATTTTGACCCAAAAGTTTGCTTTCTTTCATTTCTTGACCCAATATGGCCCTTATTAGTTCCTAGGGGTTTTTATATCACTTTTAGGCCTGTTTTAAACTTAATATTTCCATATTTTAACTTGAGAAGTTTAAAACACAAAATTCAAGTTACCTGTTACGGTAAAACAGTTAAATAAATTCATAAAATCACGTATTAACCCAAAAATTCACCAAATTTGGTTTTTAATACTAAGATACTTATTTTAGGGCCTGTAATTTATAAAACTTTCAATCTTTTAAGTTTGACCATTTTTGAGAATTTTACCACCTTTTCGGGTCACTAGATAGGGTCTTTGAGTCCATTTTACCATGCCTTTTTACCCTTTTCAACCACTACCACGAATTTAGCAAGATTAATTTCATAAAAATACTGGAACAAGATAATATCTCATGGATTTTACATACATAGCACCATTGTTGCCTTCTAGAGGGTGTTTTACATCATTTACACATGTGTAATCATCATGGTTTAAGTTCGAACATCATTAAACCTTTCTGTAACGTTTAGAAAAGATTAATACAATGTTCATAAGATGTTTTTAAGCAGGTTTTAACATATAATGAGGGGTTGTTCAAGACAAGTAGTCAAATGTGTGCTAAAATACATGAAAAAGGAGGGTTTTAGGGTTCAAATCATGTGCACCAACTCATGATTTGTGGGAATTTAGAAAAATGTACCTTTTTTGAAGTCAAGAGTCTCACAAAAACAGTGATATGGTCACAAGATTCTATTTTGGGAACAAGAAAAGTGAGACTTAAGGTTGAAAAGTGGAGAAAATCATAAGAATGGTTTTATTCGGGAGAGTTGAACCTTACACTTTAAGGATGGAGCATTTTTACGTTGACTCCAAGAGTTTGCAGGTTGCTCGTTCACGAGTTAGAGCTGAAACTTCATGTTCTAGCGAGAATCTTCTGTGGTGGCACACTTTAGCTCCTCCTCTAGCCGGTTTCACTCCCGTTCGATGTTGTGCTTGAAGAAGGCTTCAAACACTTGATGAAGATGGTGAAGAAGTCGTAGAAAGCAGGAGAGGCAGAGAGAGTTTTCGAGAAAGAGAGGGAGTAAGATAGAGTGGAGTGTGCGGTTATGAAAAGATAGAAAGAAAATATGGGGAGGGTGGAGTGTGTAAGTGGGTTTGGGGAATTCGAGGGGAAGTGTGGTTGGTGAGTGGGGGCGGCCGAATGCATGGGCTGAAAATCCCATGCATTGGGTGATATTGGTGGTGCTAAGACCGGTCAAAAGTCTTCTAGAAAGTTTTTGAAAATAAAAATTTTAAAATGTTAAGTGTTAGACTTCGAAAGATAGAAAATTTTTGGGCCGCACAGAGCCATTGCGCCCACTGCCAATGCGCCTGAACAGTGCTAATGCGCCCACAGCCAATGCGCCTGAACAGTGTTAATGCGCCCACAGCCAATGCGCCCGAACAGTGTTAATGCGCCTATACAGTGGCCATGCTCTTAAGAAAAACAAATGCAGAAGACTAGGATTTATATTTTTATGTAATATTATCAGGGTAGTTTAGCCAATTAGCATTTTCTAGCCTCGGGAATTAATTTCTAGACTAAGGCCAGTCCTAATGGAATCATCTAAGGAAATTAAACACATAAACAATTAATCACAGAAGAAAGAAGATACATAAATATAATAAAATAATAAAATGAAACAATGCCAACTTAAATTTAATTTTTTTTGAAGTCGGACCTAGGAGTCAGTTGTTACACTAAGTTTGTCCACAGCGGATGACTAAGGTTCATAGCTGATGAATTAAACATTTCAAGTGTCCACAGCGGACAACCATAATCCACAGCGGACAGTCTAAAGTATTTATAGGATCCATAGTGGACGACTAATGTCCACAGCGGACATGCAAGCATACTTAGTGTCTAAAACGGACATGCATGCATACTTAAATGCCTACAGTGGATAGTCTAAATGCTTAAAGTGTTCACAACGGACATTCTAACAATGTTCAAGTGTCCACAGCGGACAGTTAGTGTCCATAGCGGACAACATGTTCAACACTTACGATTCAACTTATGCAGTTTCTAGTACCATACATCATCTTTAGTGTATTCTTAGCATAGATCTACCAGTTACACAATTAAAACATAACAAGCAACCATTCAACATCATAGAGATATTTTAGAAACAAATATCTTTCGTAAACAGTCATATTTTCATGGAAAAACATAGTTTGGTAAATAAACATTCTTTTCAGTACACATATCAGCCCTAAAGAAGTAGAAAACAAGTAAAATATGGGATCTAGAACTCACCTTAAATAGCATTGAAGCAAAACACCACAAACCCAAAAGCAAACCTGGAGTTCTAACACCTAAACACACGTAAAGAAGCAACTAAACACAAAGAAACACATATAAACTGTCTAGAGGCTTAAACCCAAAAGAATCCGAGGAGAAAACATCATAAAATCTTACCTCCTTGAAGAACTTCCCACTTTCTCTTTCTAGAACCGGATGGGAGCTTTTTTCTCTCACTAGCCGTAAGTTGAGTGCATAGGAGAGAAAGTATGGGTGGCCATTTTCTTTTTAAACCCCATTATGGGCCAGTTTGGCTCTTGTACACTTTTACCCCTTGCCTTTCAATATTATATCCCATTTGCTCCCTTTACTTTTCTTTTTCTTTTTCTTTTCTTTTTTTTTTTCAAATTTTCGGTTGTTACAAGTCCACCCTCCTTATATAGATTTCGTCCCCGAAACCTGTCACTCCTTAAAGAGATCTGGGTAGTGCAGTCTCATTTCTTCCTCTGACTTCTAAGTGGCTTCCGATCCCTTGCGATGCTTCCATTGCACTTTAATTGGCTAATCACTTTATTCCTTAGCTGTTTCTCCTTCTGGTCCAAAATAGCCACCTGTTGCTCCGCGTAATTCAACCTTTCATCAACCTCAATGTCCGTGAGAGGAATAACAACGTCACCTTCCGCCAAGTACTTTCATAAGTGAGATACATGGAACGTAGGATGAATCCCATGCAGCACATCGGGAAGTTCCAGCCTATATGCCACCTCACCAACTCTGGCAACGATTTTGAATGGCCCGATGTACCTTGGGCTCAACTTACCTCGCTTTCAAAACCTGATAATCCTTTTCCAAGGAGATAGTTTCAACATCATCTTATCTCCTACATGGAACTCAATTGGCCTCCTTCTCTTATCAGCGTAGGACTTCTGCCGGTCCTTTGCTGCCTTCATAAAAGCCTTGATCTTTTCTAACTTCTCCGACGTGGCCTCAATGATCTCGATACTTCCCAACTCTTTCTGCCCAATATCACCCCAACACACCGGGGTTCGGCATCATCTCCCGTACAATATTTCGAATGGTGGCTTGCTTATATTGGCATGATAACTATTGTTGTAGGAGAACTCTTCTAATGATAGGTGTTCATCCCAACTTCCACCAAAATCAATAATGCATGCCCGGAGCATGTCCTCTAAGGTCTGAATAGTCCGTTCTAATTGACCATTTGTCTGAGGGTGGTAAGCTATGCTAATGTGTAGCCTCGTACCCATCGCATCATGAAATTTCTTCTAGAACTTGGACGTGAACCGAGTGTCCCTATCAGAAACAATGGACACCGGCACGCCGTGACGAGTTACAATCTCTTTGATGAACAGCTCCGCCAACCTTTCTGACAAGTAGGTCTCTCGGATTGGCAGGAAGTGAGCACTCTTCGTTAAGCGATCTACAATCACCCAAATGGTATCACATCCACTAGTTGTACGAGGCAATTTCATGATGAAATCCATGGTGATGTGTTCCCACTTCCATTCGGGTATATCCAAGGGTTGGATCTTCCCATATGGTTTATGATGCTCTGCCTTCACTTGCAAACAAGTAAGGCACTTACTCACATACTCCGTTATATCGCGCTTCATTCCCGGCCACCAATAATCCTTCTTCATATCCTGATACATTTTCATAGCACTGGGATGAATTGAGTATCAAGTCATATGAGCCTCATCCATGATCTTCCTACGTAAATTTCCATAATGAGGAATCCACATCCTCCCCGATCGGGTCCTGACACCAAGAGTGTTCTCCCCCAACTTGACGACTAGACCTTTCATCCTTTTGGAGTTAATCTGATCTTCTTCCAGCGCGTCATCCTAAAATTCTTTGACCTGCTTCATCATATTGGAGGTCATAACCAACTGACAAGCCTTCACCCGAATGGGCTCAGGTCTCTCTTTTTGGCTAAGGGCATCCGCCATCACTTTGGCCTTGCCCGGATGGTAATGGATCTCACAATCATAATCCTTGATAAGCTCCAACCATCTCCTTTGCCTCATGTTCAAATCCTTTTGCTCGAAGAAGTACTTCAAGCTTTTATGATCAGTGTAGATGGTGCACTTCCCCCATACGAGTAGTGCCTCCAAATGCAAGAACTCCTTCTCAGTTTTGTCCAACTCTCGATGTGGACAATACTCCTCTAGCACCAACTCCTTCAAATCCGACCACCTCATCTTTGCTGTAGATTGTTTTCCCTCGGCTTGGACAATGTTGTCCCACTAGCATAGTGCTGAGTCAATGAAAGAAGGGGAGGCAAACTTCACCTTCTGATCCTCCCGACATTCACTGATGTCCAGGACTGCTTCCATCTCTTGAACCCAACGGTGAACAGAAGTAGCATTGCCGTTACCATCGAAGGTCGGGGGTTTGCATCTCTGAAACGCCCCATAGCTGCACCCTTTAGCAGTCTCCTTCTTCTCCTCGCTATCATCATCATGAATTACCACCTTTGGGCTAGATGGCTCTTCTTCAGCTTCCTTAGTCCTTTCTGTGGACTTTCTTGACTTCCTTTCCTCCTTCTTCCCTGTATCCTCGGCTCTTTCCCCATCCTTTACAGCCCTCAACACTTCAGTCACCACCAAAGGCAACACATTTTGCATGACGTTGTAGACCTCATCAGCAATAGCTTCCTTCACAGTAGATTTGAGGGTAGCTGATCCTTTTTGGTGGCTATGGAGATCTGTGTCCTCATGAACCATCTCGGGAGCCTTAGCTCTGCTCCTGGTGACACGTGGCCCAGTAGTACGCCCGCCACGAGCACCACCTGGGTTTGCCTTCCCAGATTTTCTACCCGCCATAAAATCTACTTCCTATAAGATTCGAACACCAACAAGGTCATTCAAGGTAATAGCTCAAATTATGTCAATTATAGTAAGTCCCTAATTACAGCGACCAATTATGATTAGCCACTTACTTTACTCTTCATTCCTCAAGCATTTCCTATCCTTACTACATCAGCATCCAAATCTACTAAGCATATAAATCAAATAGCACTCGCATATAATACCGGTTAACTTTAAGAAAATTTACCTGATGGCACGTAGCTACTTGGGCTAGCATCCTTCATTTGGTCCCATTTTCAGTTTAAGTTTAGGTTTTTAAAATGATTTACCTAATTCTCTTAAACTTTGGCTCTGATACCAACTTATAAGGCCCCCGTTCCCAGGAAACCCCATAGCTGGTCATGCATAGCACTTTACATATTTAAAATACATTGAAGTAAGAAATCATGGCAGCGGAATAGTTAAACAAAAACCATTTCCCACGCATTTATAATAACTTTTGCCAAGAAATACATCGTTGTTACAAGTTTCAAAAGAACATTTAGTTGTATTACAAGACAAAAATATCATTTCTGCATAACATGGATGCCAGTCTTTATTTTCCAAGTAGCTTCAACCTCGTGACATCTCTAGTAACATCATTACCTGCCAACTGATATGCATATAAAAAGTCAGCGTTGCTGAGTGAGTTCTAGTTTTGATAATATAGAAAATATACATTTTGTAAGTTTCACTTGGTGTTCATCCATCATTATACATAATCATTGGTTAAAAGATTCATTATCTTTGTTTCTTTCATTATCTTTCTCTTTCATTAACTAGGATTGTACAAAGTAAGATCCTACATTGTTGGTTGGCAACAGATGCCGAACTCCTATCAGTACACATTTATAAGTGGTAGCTAACCCCTGACAGTTGACCCACAATGCTAGACACGAAGCCTGCTCATGAATATGAGTCCCATTCATTCATTGGTCAATCACAAGGATTAGACCCCAGATGTGCATCCTGAAATAGCCACACATCAGTTGAGCTAATGACAACAAGGTCGTGCACCTCCATTCATTGTGCTTGCAAGGCTTTTCATTTATCATAAGGGACCGAGGTAACATTCATTATGTCACACTGTCTTTCTTTTATTCCTTTGTGACCACTTGATTATGCATAATACTTTTAAGTTATTTGGTCATTAGAATCACATAACATGAAATATTAATATTCATAATAGCAGCACATAAGAAAAGAATCAAACATTAGAAACATTAAACAAGCATAATTTTCCTTATACATAAGTACTTATCACTTAAATTCTATTCCCAAAATTTCAGAATAAACCTAAGTGTTCGCAGTGTATGAATAAGGTATACAGCGGATGACTTAAGTACTAAGTGCCCACAGCGGACAGCCAAAGTCCACAGCGGACGACCAAAATCCACAATGGATGGCTAAAGGTCCATAGTGCATGAATAAGACACTAAGTGTGTCCACAACGGATGACTAAGGTTCATAGCGGATGAATAAAACATTACAAGTGTCCACAGCGGACAACCATAATCCACAGCGGACAGTCTAAAGTATTTAAATGATCCACAGTGGACGACTAATTTCCACAGCGGACATGCATGCATACTTAGGGTCGACAGCGGGCATGCATGCATACTTAAGTGTCTATAGCAGAGAGTCTAAATGCTTAAAGTGTTCACAACGGACATTCTAACAATGTTCAAGTGTCCACAACGGGCAGTTAGTGTTCACAACGGACAACATGTTCAACACTTACGATCCAACTTATGTAGTTTTTAGTTCCATACATCATCTTAAGTGTATTCTTAGCATAGATCTACCAGTTACACAATTAAAACATAACAAGCAACCATTCAACAACATAGAGATATTTTAGAAACAAACATCTTTTGTAAACAGTCATATTTTCATGGAAAAACATAGTTTGGTAAATAACATTCTTTTCAGTACACATATCAGCCCCAAACAAGTAGAAAACAAGTAAAACAGGGGATCTAGAACTTACCTTAAACAGCCTTCGAGCAAAACACCACAAACCCGAAAGCAAACCTGGAGTTTTAACACCTAAACACACGTAAAGAAGCAACTAAATACAGAGAAACACATATAAACTGTCTAGAGGCTTAAACCCAAAAGAATCCGAGGAGAAAACATCATAAAATCTTACCTCCTTGAAGAACTTCCCACTTTCTCTTTCTAGAACCGGATGAGAGCTTATTTCTCTCACTAGCCGTAAGTTGAGTGCATAGGAGAGAAAGTATGGGTGGCCATTTTCTTTTTAAACCCCATTATGGGCCAGTTTGACTCTTGTACACTTTTACCCCTCGCCTTTCAATATTATATCCCATTTGCTCCCTTTACTTTTCTTTTCTTTTCTTTTCTTTTTTGAAATTTTCGGGTGTTACACTTTTCCAGCCTTCACTTCCCACTCGTGTATTGCCCCATTTATGTTGTTTCTTAGTAGCGTTATCTTGGTTCCTTTAATAACATCCCCCAATCCTTGGCCTAGAAGATACGACTTCATACACGCAAACCAAGTGTTCTAGTTGTTATTCAGTTTTCTAATGCCGCCAACTATTATGCTTGACACTTTTGGTCCCTTAACTTGTAAATTTCTTCCTACCACCCCTTGAGATCGACTTCACCTCTTGCCCAGCTTATGCTAACTCGGTTAGGTATTAACATTTTCACAAAAGATTGGGAAAGACGGTGACCTATCGAATCAAACTCAAGGATTTCTTTTCTTTATTATAATGTTTCGTGCATTTGTATATACGCTGTATTTTATTCCTCCTGGTTATTATTGATTATCATACATGAATCCAATCATCCGAAACTGACCATGTAAAAACTACAGGTTTGAAAAGAAAACCGGCATGTAAATTTGCACTTACCCCACAAATATGCAACCTAATTGGCAGGTTTGTTGATTTACATCCTACGATCTTTGTGAAGTTAAATATATTGATTTCTTTGTTTTGTTGATCTCTTCATAAACAAACTTATATAATTCTGGAAGTAGAACACTAAGATTAGAAAATTTTTATATCATCTTGTCTTTCCGTGCTGGTCACTGGTTGGTCTTGGAAAGTGGGCAATAGGACTTAGGAGTAGATTCTAGTGGGTGTGAGCGTTCGCCATTGAAAAAGGAAAAATAATTTATATCTGTATGTATTTATTCTGGTTTTGTTCTCTTTTGTATAATTTCATGTTATTTTATTCTCTAAATCTAGGTAATTGAAACACTTGAGGGTCAACTTCAACTAGACAAACATTATTTGCAATGCCAAATGCCACTATCAATGGTATGCTTGGTGTCACATTAACAAGTTGTCATGTACATAAGAGGTTTTATACTTATTTAACTTTTGTTCAATACAGCTAATGTACACTTAAAAGGGCATGTGCAATTATGGGAGAAAATGTTGTTTTTGCAAGTGTAAGTCCTTGTTAAGTTCTTATCTTCCGTTATTCATTTGAAGTTCTTACATTCTTCATATATTGTAATCTTTACTAAATATTGCAGCACTAGTCTTGATACTCTTCTATGTGGCTCTATGCAATCAATAGAACTTATAGTAGAATAATTAAAGAAAAAAAAAGAAAATCTATAATTTTTATGGAAAATTATTACTTGGGCCATCAGCACATGAAAATATATATTAAAAATTTTATTGTAATTCGCTTATCACAAAATGTTCCAATGTTACACATGTTGTGTCAGATAATACTAGAGATGATAAACGAGTCTGGATTTTTGAAAAATCAAAAAACACAATATTATAAATATGGATATTTGACTTATAGGATCAAAACATGTTTGGTATTGAATGATACCCGTTTACTTACATTAACTCCTTTACTCATATCAAAATCATATATTAATAGATTAATTGTGTAATGGATTCATGGTTACCGACGACACGCACTCTCTGAGATTCAATCTAACAATCGTTGTTGGGGAATATACTAATTTACTACTAGCATCTCCCCTGTTTAATTATTTAAAATGGTAATTATCGGGTTAATGGTTAATGACTTTAGTTTGATGATTTATAAGATCTAGAATTGTAACTTGCGCGTTGTAGCGGGGATCGCATGACGAGACATCTTTTTATTTACAAAAGTTAGAATGGTTGTTCGGAGGTGTTTTTATATACAAGCAGTGACGGATCTAACCTAAAAGTTTAGGGGTATCCCTAAATTTTTTATTGTGGTACATTTATTTTTAATAATAAAAATATTTTTTTATTGTACATTCATTCTTTTGTCAATAATGAAGTGTTTAGAATGATGTTTCATCTTCAATAGCGTATCCATAAATTTTTTACATGGGGTTGGAAAATTTTAACGGTCGGAAATTTTTTTTGTGGTACATGGAAAGTCTTAAGGGTTGAACCGAGCTTAAACAAACTTGACCTTGAGCTTATACTATTTACCATCTAATAAACAAGCTTGAGTCAGAGCTTCACGTATCGAGCCCTCTCGAAATGAATATTTTTTATTTAATTTTTACTTAACATATTAAATATATATTAAAATAGATTTTTATTATTATATAAAAAACTATGATAAAAATAATTAAATTATAAACAAGAAATCTTACTCAATAATCTAATAATTAATCTATCAAACAATCAGCCAATAACATAAATGACGTAGTTATTTAAACTAATTGATATTTTTTATTTGTTACTTATTTTATGAGGGCATTTGATGTTAATTGAGTCTCAAAAATTTTTAAGGGTCGTATAAACTTCTCTTCAGGATTGGTCTCATAATTTTATATGGGTCGGTGTTAATAATTTATGGGGTCGGTTGAGATTTGATCGTGTATATAACATTAGAAAAAAATTTCATGGGGTGCATGGATCCCTTGCCAAAGCACTAGGATGTCCCCGTTCATCTTTCAACTTTTAAATCCCTAATTTTATAACAAACAAAATATAAATAAATACACGATAACAATTAACAACTAAAATTATAAACTAAACCCAAAACTAAAGTCCAATTTCATCCTTCTTGTGATAAATATATACAATTGAATAAATTACAAATTTTGTCCTTTAAGTATGTTTAAAATTATGAATTGTGTCCTTAAACTTTCATAATTACATTGAGCGTCCTTTATTTAAACACTTATCATGCTTTATGTTCTTTTTACTAACAAAAGTTAACTTTTTCAGTTAGTTTTGTGTGAACGGACTATTTTGCCCTTACCCTTTAAAGTATGAAATCTGCAATTTTCATTATGCCATTTTGTTTTATTTTATTTACTTTATATTTTTTAATCACTTTTTATCTTATAAACTTATCTGATCATATTTACTAGATTATTTTTAATATTTTATAAAATATAGTTTTATTTATAGGTTTTTAATTTATTATATTTTTTGTTTATACAAATTAGTTATCTAGCTTTCTAATCATACGAGAACAAAATTAAAGAGTTCAAAATATATTTTTTTATGTTATAAAAATTTAAACTAGTAATCGCTTTTATTTCACCGTCGCTTTTTTATTACCTTTTTTGTATAGGAATTTTTCAACTATGTTACGCAATTTGATTTACAGTTTATATTAGAGACCGTATGATTTTGAGATGTGACTTTTTATATTTTACTAGGTTATAATTATTATATTTTAAATTGGACTATATGTATAATTAAGCTTTGATTAATACATGGAGTATTCAAGTGTTTTTTTACTGTAAAAGGTTCAATAAACTTAATCATAAAACCAAACCAAATCAAAACCCTTAGTAATTATTTGGTTCGGTTTCGTTTAAATTTTAAGTGGTTTGGTTTTGATTTATATTGATAAAAACTGCATTTAACTAAAAAAATATGAATAATTTGCTTATTTAAAAACACTCGAGTAGTTGTTTAGAGATCTTTTTAATATATTTTATTTCAAGTCACCACGTGGTTTCAACAATTCGTCGTTCTCATCCAAAGAAGCCTTAAGGAAAGAAAACACGAGACCTTTAACCCGCTTCGGGTTTTTCAAGTGATGGCACCCTAAATCAAATAATTTGAAACGACTAAAAAATATTATACCAAAAATGTTAAAAATTGAATTGTCTAAAAGACAGAAAAATCTATAATTTTAAATATATTTAAAAAACAAAATTTATAATTTACTTTTAGTATTATTATTCATCAAGTTTTCTACAAGTAAATAATAATATCAATAATAATTATTACATGAATAGATGCGCGTGAGCGATTAGTATCTTTTGTAGAAGATACGCGCAACGGTCTACAATAGTCGGGATTTGATTCACCAAATCTCCTCCCAACGTTCTTCTTCTTCATCTTCCTATATAAACCCTAGTTAAACCCTAGCTCATCAATCTCTCATTCCAATCCATAATCGCCTCACACGCTCCCCTTCTGTCCCATTCTCCGGCAATGCCGTCCGGCGAGTTCCACCGTTTTCCGGCAATGCCGTCCGGCGAGAACCTCAGGCCAGCGCCGTTAATCTTCGCCACTTTCTTTCGTGTGAGTTTTCTATTTTGTTATTATTGAAATCATGATTTGAGCTTTTGAAATTTAAAAGAAATTCGCTAGTCCTATCCTCTTTGATTTCGATATACACATTGTGTTTGTGTGAAGGATTCAAAGAGAAGGGGCTGAAACTCAAATACGAATTCTATGTGTTATTATTATTATTCTTATGTTTTCGTGTGTCTGTAATTCTGTACCAGGTTTGATTGCTGCGAGAAATCTAGAAGTAATTTTTGAGCCTTGATTATGGATGCAGAAACCGAATTTTGTTCCCGAAGTTTATGAAGTTTCATCAGCATTTGTTTACAAAGATATTATATATAGGTGTTCTTCAGGGATGAATTATGGAACAGTACTAGGGGAATAGCTTCTACATCGATCTGTTCAATAGTTGATGCAGACTCAAAGTTTCTGTGAATTCCCTAAATATGCAGGTTCCTTAATTTACTTCTTGTCATCTCTGTTAAGTGAAACACATCATTGATTTTTCTGTTCTTCTGTTCCTTTATGAAACAGATTTGTATAAACATGGAAGCAGAACCATAGGATTTGGGAACTTTTATCTTAATCCTATTTCCTCAAACATCTCATAATTAACCCAAGGTTAAGGATCTATTGGTCTTCAGATCCAAGATCACTTATGGTTTCTTATACTCTTCTGTTCTTTTTTTTACTACTTTAATCATATACATATCCAGGATCTATTGCTATTTCATTTGATTTTTGTTACAGAAGCTCGTTGAATGGATACTATGGTTCAATACAAGGGACAACAAGGTGATTTTTACATTTTTGGTGAGTTTCCAGTTTAACATTAATACATCATGAAACACTACTGAAGTTGATTTATTCGTGCATATAATTTTTTTGTGCAAGGTTATGGACATGCTTGGACATAGTCTGCGGACGTTTGGAATTCCTTGGGCCAAGTGTAAGATGATGGTTTTTTTTTTAAATTTTCTTCCCACATGTAAAATATCTTACTAGTTTTCTTTTTCTTGCTTTTTTCAAGATGCCTCTAAGTATAGTAGCTGGTACTGTTGCAGGAGCAATATCAATTTAGAAGCCATACTCAAAGAGGCAAGACATTTCTAAACACTACATAATCTACAAATTTAGGGAGACATGAGAGGGGAGGGGGGGGGGGGGGATTTCTTACTTGGTCAACCTGTAGATGAAATGATATTGTAATATCTTAGTTTAGGTATGCTTTTCATGATATTTTGTATGATTATATCTTAGAAGTTCTCTATAATGTTACAATCTTAAAATATTTATGGATATTAACATATTATTTGTTTATGTTTAGCAACAAAGTTGGAAGGACCGAAGGAGTCGACATCTAGTCAGCATGTTGAATATGATCAATAGCCAGATATATTCAGGTCATACTCTTTTTTTGACAATGTGTTTTTTTTATGTATATGTTTTCATCAATTATGTTAATTGATAGATGTACAATATGCAAGTGTACATGCACATTCAGGTCGAAGAGTAAGAAGTGATGACCTTGAGGCTTGATTCACTTGCATACACATAAAGATTTCTCAGTAAGGTTACGAGGTCAGTTTCATCCTTTTCACTTTATAAGGTTCTTATAGATACTGTTTTAGGGATTTTGAGTTTGGTTATGATTGGTCATGTTACTTTGAGCAAAGGTAACGAGAAATATGATACTCCAGGGGTGTCATATAGATACTACAGTTGAAAACCATTATGACATGTACACATTATATGAATGAATAAAATAGGTCAAAGTTTTCAATGTATCATGGTGGTTCATTTCAGTGTTACTAGGCTAATGGGTTTTACACATTAAACTATCAAAGCATCATTATTTAATTAATATATTTATTTTTTAATGTATGTAGATTCTGTTTTAACATGTTTCATGAACTTGCAGGTGCAAGCACATAAAGCATCCCCATATTCTTCTTCTGCAAGTCAGCAAACATATTCTGATGGTCGAAAGAAGCCTGGAGAAATCAGTATTATATTTCACCTGATTATTACATATATCTGAAACTGACTATTTAATTTATTTCTCATTGTTATATTGCAGAACCTAGGCTCGAGAAGAAACATATGCACTTGAGGTATGTTAAAACAATAATTAAAGTTTTCCATAATTATGACTTTTTCTTACAAACCAAAGTTTGACCCTTTTGTTATTATTATTATGATTTCGTGTGTCTGATATTCTGTACTAGTTTTGATTGCTATTTTGAGCCTTGATTATGGATGCAGGAACTGGATTCTGTTCCCCAAGTTTATGAAGTTTCACCGGCATTTCTTTACAAAATTATCCAATATGTGGTCAATCTTCTAGCTATTTATAATATCTATGTTTTAAATTTTAATACTAACAAGATTATAGGTGTTCTTCAGGGATGGATTATATTGGAACAGTGGGGGAATAGCTTCTACATCTGTTCAATAGTTTATGCAGACTTCATCACTCATGCAAAGTTGCTGTGAATTCCCTAAATGTGCAGGTTCCTTAATTTACTTCTTGTTATCTCTGTTAAGTGAAACACATCATTGATTTTTCTGTTCTGTTCCTTTATGTAACAGATTTATACAAACATGCAAGCAGAACCCTAGGATTTGGGAACTTTTATCTTAATCCCATTTCCTCAAACATATCATAATTAACCCAAGGTTAAGGACATTTTAGCATGTTTAGAATTCTCTAAAACTAATTGTAAGATGATGTATATTGTTTTTATTTTGTCCACACAAGTATAGTTTTTCACTAATTGTTTGTTTTATTTCTTTTTACATAATGTCACTAAGTATATTGGCTTGCATTGCTGTTGACTCAATATCATTTCTTGATAAGCTTCACTCAAAGAGGTAAGTCATTTCTAAACATCATAGTGAAAGATTTAGGACGCTTGTTGTTGACCATTTGGTTGACTTCCGTTTTTATGTTAGGATTTGTAGTTTTGTACATGGAGACGTGAAGCTGGAAACTTTCCTACTTGGTCAACCAGAATCTAGGTGAACAGAAGCTATATCTTATTAAGCTTGGTTCTGGTATGCTTTTCGTTATTTTTTCTTTTCTTGACATCCAAATTTATTTATTTACATGCTACAATAATTACAACATATTTATAGCATTCATTCTGGTCCACTAGACTTCTTAGATTACGTGCCTATTTAACATCAGCTCGTGATTTTGCAGATTAACAAGTTTTTGGTGGAGGTCAAACTTTGAACTATTATGTACCCATACTGCTCAATCGCACATCTCATAACCCAAGGCTAAGGATCTTTGGTTTTTATAGTTTGTTTTTGTTTGACTTGTTGCATTATATTCAAATCTTTTTCGTGGGCTTAGAGTTAGAATCCTATTATATGAAATGTACTCACTTCAATACACTTTTATCAGTTCAGGAATATTGCAAGAAACTTTAAGCTGTATACTTACCAGAGAGAGAGAGAGAGAGAGAGTACTTGGTCAACCATGTATGCTTTCCATGATGTTTTCTATAATTATATCTTAGAAGTTCTCTATGTTACAATCTTAAAATATATATGGATATTAACACATTATTTGTTTATGTTTCAGTAACAAAGTTGGAAGGACCGAAGGAGTTGACATCTAGTCAGCATGTTGAATATGATCAATAACCAGATATATTCAGGTCATACTCTTTTTTTGACAATCTATTTTTCTTTTATGTATATGCTTTCATCACTTATGTTAATTGATAGATGTACAAGTATGCAAGTGTACATGCACATTCAGTTCGAAGAGTAAGAAGTGATAACCTTGAGGCTTGATTCACTTGCATACACATTAATATATCTTAGAATAGGAAGATTACCATGGTAAGGTTATACGAGGTCAGTTTCTTCCTTTTCCCTTTATTTTTGTTTTTCTCTTCTTTCTTCTTTTTTTGATCAACATTTTCCATCAACGCGACAAATGTTTGGCACATCATTAAACCACAGGTTAAAAACTCTCACACCCTAGCACTACTACTCTAGCTTTTGTGATTTTCTGATTATAACATTTTCTGTTTGCGGGTATTGTTATAAGTTTGCATATGAAAGGCCTTGTCCGCATGTAAAATACGGTCATCAGCCTCATTTTTTTGGGCATGGATATTGGAACTGATTTTTTTATGAATTCTATGAAGTTTCACATGTTTTTCTTCTCAAAGTTATTTAATTTGTGTTGAAACTTCTAGCTATGGAACAGTGGAACTTTCAAATCAAAAAACCAACAAGATTATAGGAGGTGTTCTTCAGGAATGGATTATGGAACAGTGAGAGAAAGACCTTTACATCTGTTTAATGATACAGACTCATGCCAAGCTGCTGTGAATCCCTTAATATGCAACCTAACTCGTAGGTTTCTTGGTTCTGTTTGCGTATTTATATAACTTTGTTTCTTGGAACAAAAGAAGAAAATATTGATGTATTTCAGGTTTCTTGGCTTGCATTTCTGTTGACTTAATATCATTTTTTGAAAAGCTTCACTCACAGGGGTAAGTCATTTCTAAACATTATAGAGAACGATTAAGGACACTTGTTTCTTTTTTTATATTAAGATTTGTATATGGAGACGTGGAGCTGGAGAATTTCGTTCTTGGTCAACCCGGATCTAGATGAAGCTATATCTTATTGAGCTTGGTTCTGGTATGCCTTTCATTATTTTTTCTTTTCCTTACATCCAAATTTATCTGTTTACATGCAACAACAATTGCAACATATTTATATTTTATAGCATTCATTTTGGTCCACTAGACTTTATAGATTACGTGTCGGTTTAACATCAGATCGTGATTTCGCAGAGTGGCAAGTGTGTTACTGCTCACCCACACATCTGATAACCCAAGGTTAAGGTTCTTTGGGTCTTTAGATCCATAATCACCTTGGTTTCTTATAGTTTGTTTTTGTTTGACTTGTTGCATAATATACAAATCTTTTTCGTGGGCTTAGAGTTAGAATCTTATTATATGAAACATGCTCACTTCAATGCATGTTTTTCCAGTTCAGGAATGCAAGAAACTTTAAGCTGTACACTTACCACAGAGAGAGTACTCTGCAATCTCATAACTCTGAAACTTCTTGCTGCACTACTATTTGAGCTTTATGATAATGTTTATTGCTTAGGTAAGTACTTGTGTTTGAAAGATTCTGATAGATACCGGAAATCGGCAAAGCTTTGATTTCCAAAGAAACAATTACCAAGGCCTGATTCGAGATGGCCAAGATCTCCAAAAGAAAAACACACTTCAAAATAATATCTCTCAATAATCTAAAACCAAAAACAAAAACTCCTATTTAAACTAAACATTGGCGGGAACGGTTAACCCACTCCTTAATTTTGCTGAATTTTCAATTGTTTTCCCGCTCCCGGTTTCCCTCCGCCCCGGTTTCTTTTATCCAACAGCAGCCAGGTCGGATCCTCATTCTTGGGTTCGTATCATTACTACCCGCCCGAAGAAACGACTTGACCTCAAGTCGAGAGCAAGGGAATTGACCGGTTAAGTCCCTACGTTTCAAGTCGGCTTGTATATCTTTATTCCGAACATGAAAAAACATCTTCCTGAAATTCTCCGGTAGCACTGTTTTGTGTTTCTCCTCCATGTATTTTGTGAACATGTGAGGGCTCGAACCACCTTTCTTGTTCAGAGCCAATAGATCTGCTTTGATTTTTTGAAAATAAGGGGAATATGCAGCGGGTTTAGAATTTTTCACCATTTTCTTCTTTGAAACTTTAACCTTCTTCTCCTTCTTTGGCTTTCCGACAGTCTTTGCCGGTTGTTCTCCGGTAGTGTTGGTTTCAGTGATAAAAAATGGTTGCGTAGGCGGCGGCGGTCCCAGTGGTTTCAGCAGCAACAGCGGTGATCCCAGTGGTTTCAACAGTGGCTGCGGCGGTCTCGGTGGTTTCGGTGGTGGCTGTGGTGGTCCTGGTGGTTTCAGCGGCGGCTGCGGTTTCAGCGGCGGTGGTGGCTATGGTGGTCCCGGTTGTTTCAGCGGCGGCTGCGGTTCTGGTTGTTTCAGCAGCGATGATGGCATCGGTAATTTTGGTCGCGGTTTTGATGTGGAATGGTAGTCGACCATGGACTTCTGGATCTTGACAGCTTTAATACCCTCTTCTAAGGAAGATACCAAAGAGTCTAGTCGAGCTCTAATGGTTGCTAATTGGGGCGGCGATAGTGATTTCCCGGGTGTTCTTATCCATACTCTCGTCGATGTTTCCCGGCAATGGAACCATTGATAGATACCGGAAATAGGCAAAGCTTTGATTTCCAAAGAAACGATTACAAAGGCATGATTCGAGATGGCCAAGATCTCCAAAAGAAAAACACACTTCAAAAAATATCTCTCAATAATCTAAAACCAAGAACAAAAACTCCTATTTAAACTAAACATTGGCGGGAACGGTTAACCCACTCCTTAATTTTGCTGAATTTTCAATTGTTTTCCCGCTCCCGGTTTCCCTCCGCCCCGGTTTCTTTTATCCAACAGCAGCCAGGTCGGATCCTCATTCTTGGGTTCGTATCAGATTCCAAGTTAATTAGTCTTGTATGCCCTTTTCATAAGTTGTTGCAATTCATTTAGGTCCACACGGTTCGCCAAATTGGAAGGGTATTATAGTTGTGTGCATGTTCATATGGTGTAAAGTGGTCGGATGCTGTACATTTAAATTAAAACCCAAGTGCTTAACAATTTATAATATTTGTTTTACTTGAAACTATACCCCTGAATGTTAACGTAAAAAGCTACCAGAATTACCCTTAGAAGGCAAATTATGATAAGGGCATAGAGTTTTGAATTGCAATAATTTAAAATTTTGATATAAATGAAAAATATGTATTTGGTGCTGATTAGATGTTCTATGGTCAAATGAGTGGCAAGTTTACATGAATTTATAAAATTTGATGTTGTGGTTCACTACAAGGGACGACATGTAGATTTTACATTCCGGTGAGTTTCGACTTTGACATCATTAAACACTCCTCTCGTAGTTGATTTATTTGTATATATTATTTCTTTTCTGCAAGGTTATAGACATGCTTGGATGTAGTCTTTGCCGGAAAATATCTTGGTCAACTAGGATCGGTAGATGAAAAGAAACTTTATCTTATTGAAGTTAGAAGTTCTCTATAATGTTATATGTTTAAAAATATCTTTGATTAGCACATAATATGTTTCAGCATCAAAATGAAAGGACTAAAGGAGTCTGCATCTAGTCAGCATGTTGAATATGATCAATAGCAAAATATTATCAGGTTCATTTTCTTTGTGTGGTCAATATTTAACCATCGGTTTTTCCTGTACATATTTTCATCAACTATGTTATTTGATAGATGTACATGCACATTTAGGCCGAACAGTAAGAAGGGATCACCTGGATCATTTTAATACACAATAATATTTCTCAATATGAGAAGATTACCATGGCAAGGTTACATGTTCAGTTTCATCCTTTTCACTTTATTATATTTATTTCTGTTTTCGTTTCTCTTCTTTTCGTTATTTTTTATTTTCATCAATGTTTTCCAGCAACATGACAAATGTTAGGCACATCATTGGACCACAGGTTAAAATCCCTCACACCCCAGCTGCTCTACCTTTTACGTTTTTCCCGTAAGATGATTATCATATTTTAATTTAGAGATGAAATAGTTCTCTTCCTTTCTCTTCTGAATATATCTTTGCATTCACATCCGCTGGACTGTTTGCTGGTTTTGTATCCCACACGTCAAATTTTAGTATCATATCTGTTGAGTATTTTTGTTATGCAACAGTATACTTTCTTCCTTGTATTCGGCTTCCAATCCGAGAAAACGTTTCAACTGTCCCAAATATTTCATTCAAAACCTAGTATTCAGGTCATCTTTGAGTTGTGAGATTCATCGGTTAAGTCTCTGGTAATTACTAGATTATCAACATACACTAGCATAGCTGCTACTTTTGTTTCTCTGACTTTTACAAACTGGCTAGCGTTCATTACTGAGAGGTTCTTCACTTGATTCTGGTTCTTTACCACTGTTCAGTTCTACTTTAACAATCTAAGATTCTAGACTTACTTTTAAACTATCTGTGTCAGGTGACCACCATGATGAGATGAGTTTTCATCAAACACAATGTGGCGGGAAACAACATTTCCTCGTATTTGGTTCGCAACACTTCCATCCTTTGCGTTGCTTCTCCTACCTGACAAAAAGACTCCTTAGGATTTTCTTGTATAGCTTCTTTCTCAAGTGACTTGGCACGAAAACATATCAAACTCATTCAAAAACTCCCAGATGGGTCACATTCGGTTTCTTCCTAGACAGTAATTTGAATGGGGACTTGAATTTTAGCCCTGTTGAGTTACGTTAATTCATAACAGCTGATTTTATCGACTCTACCCAGAATCTTCCAGGTATGTTTTTGTCGTGCATACAACACCCCAAGACTTTAGCCTTGTAGTTTGATTTTTCATATGGGAGCTAGCGTGCTTTTCTGATTTGGCAGCTGGGGCAAACTTCATTCCGGTTTACACTTTGTTTTGCTAAATCGGTGACTGATTGTCTTTCCACATGATTCCAAGCTTTCGTACCCTGCGTCACCAAGCCTTTGATATCATAAATCTACTGTTTGATTGTTTTTCGTCTTCTTAATGTAGGCTGCTTTTGTAGATAGCATGTATGCAGTTTCTCTATGATGTATTTTGAGCACCGGAACTAATGTTGTCTTAATTTTTTCAAAAACTTGTATGCCATCAGAAAAAAACAGAACATAGTGCCTTGCTATTTTTCTTCACACCGGGGACATGATATACGTCTTTTGATACAAGCTCCTTTTCCGTTGCCTCTTGTTGGGAACTCATATTAAGTTTTTCTTCATACCAGGGACATGATATACGTCTTTCCTTTTTCTTTGCCTCTTGTTGGGAACACAACATCTCCGGTCTTTGAAATAGGATGCTTTGAATTATCTATAATGACTACAATTCAACTTCTTGTATATTTAGTAGGGTTAGACAGTTTCTTTTTCTCACCCGTCATGTCATTTGAGTGGTCGGGATCGACAATCCCATCATCTAAGTTGTTGGTTTGTGGTTTAACTGTTGTTGAGGCATAAAAATCTTGGTCTATGGTAACGTAAGCCTCTACGTCCCAACCTCCTTCTACTTTAGCCACATTACCTTCGTCTTTGGGTTTTGATTGACACTCCATGGCCATGTGTCCTCTGTTAGTTTCTTATGCAACGGAAACACACAATTATACGCACACCCACGAAATCAAGAAGAACACGAGAATTATAGTGGTTCGGTTAAGATGACCTATGTCCACTCTCTGCAACTAGGTATTTTTTATTAAACTCAAGGGACAAGATTTCAATACAATAAATTGCTCTATATATAGAGATAATTAGGGTTTCAAGGAACTTCAATTGGCTAGGCTCATAATTCCATTGAAAACGCCAAAGACCTTCACACCTCAACAATCTCCCACTTAAAGTTCTTACGAATACAAAGCAACCCTGTCATCTAGTATTACTAGTAATCTTCAAATAAAAGAAATCCTCCAAGCCTCCAATTCCGATGAACAAGCTAAGATTTTAATCTAAATCTCCTAGTAGCAGTGGCCCCTTTTCATCAATTACTTGAAAGGGCACGTTGAAGCTCCTCCGAGCTCCAACTCAGTCGTGATAAATTCCACCAATGACCCATCATCTGTCTCAACTGGTCTACACAATCCACCAGCTTTAGAGATACACTGAGAACTACTAACACTCGTCAAATTCAACAAACAATCATCAGGAGAGCATATTTTAGTCGTAGTCTTCAAAACCCAACGATTCTTCTTGACTTTACCCGGAACATGCTCCATCTCCCACTATCACAATATCCTTTGACTGGTATAGACTTATGACTCCATTCAACTACAATCTTTGCTCCAGACTTCATATTTGCAAAATGAACTCTCTTAGCAGCAGATTTAGCGAACCCGACTGTGACTGCTTAACAACGACGATGAAAAAAATGACGATAACTACAACCCTTATAAAACGACAACAACAACGACGACAACAAAAATAAAAACAACAACAACAATAACGACTACAACAGCGACGACAACAACCATGAAGACCAGAACGACGATGAAAACAACGACGATGACAACAACACTTCAACGACGATGACGACAACAACAATAACCACAATAACAACAACAACAACAAAGAAGACGATGATGGCGACGGCAACCACAACCTCGACAACAACCATGACAAAAATGAACGAAACCAACAACAACGAAAACGACGACGACGACGACAACGACAACCACAATGACAACAACTACGACAACAACAGCTACAAAACAATAACAATAACAATAAAAAAAAGAAAGAATACATGGAGAAATTTGACAAAAAAATGAAGATATCAAAAACGACAAAAGTAACAACGACAACAAAAACAAAAACAACAATAACGACGACAAGAACCATGTAGAGAAGAATTGGTGTGTTCGATTCCATATTGCGCCCCGTTTCCGGGACGCTTACAATTGGTCAATTATCGCATAAAACATTTAAAAGACATCATTTTGCAGCGGAAATATAATTCTCATTAATAAATTAAATCGTGTCAAATCATCATGTCGTTTCATTTACATCTCAAAGTTTGTATTAATACAATAACGTTCTCAAAAATATGAATGCCAGACTCGAATCCTCACCGGTAGCTTATGCATCCATGTCTGCCCCTCCTCAGTATCCATAATTACCTGCCAACTATTATGCATACAAAAGTCAGCGACGCTGAGTGAGTTCTAGTTTTATAATAAAATATTTACTTTACTTTAAAACCTTTCCTTTACTTCGTACGTGATCATACATCTTGATAATAATTATTTATTATCTTTCATTATCGTTCATCATCATCATCATGTCATCATTCGTCACTCATTCGCTCATTCGTTACATCGTTCATCTTTATATAGATCCCGCCATATGCTATACCCCACGTCATGCTAAAAGTTGGTACTGTGTCGGGGTTTATAAATAAACCCCCACGTCATGGCAAAGCTGACATAGTACCGAGGTACGCGACAAGGATCCTATCACATCATGGTCAATCTCAAGGATTGGACCCCTGTGCGCATCATCAAGGGTTAGCTAAACCGCACACAGTTAAGCAAACAACTGCCTCATTGAGTTGTGAACCTCCATCATTTTGCTTGCAAGACTTTCATCCCTTCATTACGTTCCACTTTTTCATTCATCGTTATCTTTCACTTTCATTACATAATACTTTACTTACGTGTACGTACATATCAAGTAAAGTCACATCATAAACATAACGTTTTGAAGTCATGAACGTGAAAAGATAACACATCACACATCACGGCATACCATGCGAAAACTTAAACATACATCAGCATTATCTCGCGCGAGAACTAGTCTTTCGCGCGAGAACCTCACCACATTCAAATCTTACACATCAAATCATCACTGTCACGCGAGAAATACAAGTCGCACGAAAACTTTATGTCGCGCGAAAACATACATATCACGCGAGAACTACCTGTCGCGCGAGAACTATCCCTTTTCGCGCAAGAACTTCGCAGATTCAAATTACATAAAGTACAACTTAACTGTTCGCGTGAAAACTACGGGTTTCTCCCACCCAGTCATAACTTATCGCGTCTAAGGGCTGTTCTACATGCTTAACATCATAACAACATAAACACACATTTACAAATGTTTTAGTATGCATAATAGCCCCAAAACATAAAAGTTCCGTAAAAAGGGGACTAGAAACTCACCACTTGAAGTTCTAGCACAAACATAACTTTCCCGAAGCCTTTACCGAGCGAAAACTACATAATCATGCGTTATATTCATCATTAATCCATTCTAAGAAATAACACGAGTTACATACCTCAAACACTTGGATTCTTCACTTTCTCTCTACGCAACCGCTTTCTCTCTCTAACAGCAGCACTTCTCGCGTGAAAAATGGGGTCAGACCCGGTGTTATCAGCTATTTATACCCAGCAGTACTTTTTGCTCAGACTTCTCACGTGAGAACTTCTCTTCGCGCGAGAACTTCTTCTGCCTTATTTCCTTGAAAGTTTTTGGGCGTTACAAGCCCATCCCCTCTTATTTAGGTTTCGTCCTCGAAACCTGTTAGTCCTCAAATAGCTACGGATAATGCTGTCTCATCTCTTCCTCGGTCTCCCATGTAGACTCGGACCCCTTTCTATGTCTCCACTGTACTCGCACAATTGGAACCACTTTATTCCTTAGCCTTTTCTCTTTCCGGTCAATGATGGCACTGGTTGCTCCAAGTAATTGAGCCGTTCTTTGCTTCAATATCCTCAAGTGGCACGATCATACCTTCATCGGCTAAGCACTTTCTCAGGTGAGATAGATGGAACGTCGGATGAATTCCACTTAACTCATCGGGTAGCTCTAACTTGTAAGCCACCTCTCCTACTTGAGCAATGATTTTGAAAGGCCCTATATACCTCGGGCTTAGCTTTTCTCGCTTTCTAAACTGGATGATCCCTTTCCAAGGCGAGACCTTCAACATGACTCTATCACCCACTTTGAATTCAATCGGTCTACGCCTCTTGTCGGCATACGACTTCTGTCTATCCTTTGCCGCCTTCATAAAGGCCTTGATCTTTTCCAACTTTTTGGTCGTAGCCTCGATCACCTCAATGCTCCCTAACTCTTTCTGCCCGATGTCACCCCAACATACATGCGTTCTACACCTCCTACCGTATAGCATCTCATATAGAGGCATACCAATGCTGGCGTGATAACTGTTATATGAGAATTCGGCTAACGGTAAGTATTCGTCCCAACTCCCACCAAAATCAACGACGCATTCTCGGAGCATGTCCTCTAGCGTCTGAATCATCCTCTTCGACTGACCATCTGTCTGAGGATGGTAAGCTGTACTGATGTGTAACCTCGTCCCCATTGCATCATGAAATCTCTTCCAAAACTTTGATGTAAATCGAGTGTCACGGTCAGACACGATAGACACCGGTACACCATGACGAGCTACAATCTCCTTAATGAACAGATCCGCCAACCTCTCAGATGAATACGTCTTACGGATTGGTAGAAAATGAGCACTCTTCGTTAGACGATCAACGATCACCCATATGGCATCGTACCCCCTTGTCGTACGCTGTAACTTCGTAATGAAGTCCATGGTGATATGTTCCCATTTCAACTCGGGTATATCCAAAGGTTGGATTTTCCCGTATGGCTTCTGATGCTCCGCCTTCACTTGCAGACAAGTAAGGCGTACTCACGTACTCCGCTACGTCGCGCGCCATTCCCGGCCACTAGTAATCCTTCTTCATATCCTGATACATCTTTGTGGCACCGGGGTGAATCGAGTATCGAGTCTTATGAGCCTCATCCATGATCTTTCCTCATAGATCCCCGTAACGAGGAATCCACATCCGCCCAAATCGGGTTCTAACACCGAGAGTGTTCTCACCCAACTCCATGACTAGGCCTTTCATCCTTTCGGAGTTAATACGATCCTCCTTCAGAGCTTCGTCCTAAAATTCCTTGACCTGCTTTATCACATCAGAGGTCATGATCATCTGATAAACCTTTACCCAAATTGGCTCGGGTCTCTCCTTTCGGCTAAGGGCATCCGCCACCACATTGGCCTTGCCCGGATGGTAGCGGATCTCACAATCATAATCCTTGATAAGCTCCAACCATCTTCTTTGCCTCATGTTGAGATCTTTTTGCTCGAAGAAGTACTTCAAGCTCTTATGGTCAGTGAAGATAGTGCACTTCATCCCGTACAAGTAGTGCCTCCAAATCTTCAATGCAAAGACCACCGCCGCCAATTCCAAATCACGGGTAGGGTAGTTAGCCTCATGGATTTTCAACTGTCGGAATGCATAGGCTATAACTTTCCCCCGTTCCATTAGCACGCAACCCAATCCTAAATAAGAAACATCTGAATAGATCACCAACTTTCACTCCCTTTGGGTAACGTCAAAACAGGGGCTTGAGTCAATATCGTCTTTAGCTCTTCGAAAGCATTCTCCTCCTCTAGACCCCATACAAACTTCACATCCTTACGGGTCAACTTGGTCAATGGTGAAGCTATCTTGGAGAAGTCTTGGATGAATATCTGTAGTAGCCGGCCAAACCCAAGAAACTACGAATCTCGGATGGCGTCTTTGGAGCCTTCCATTGCATCACCTTCTCAACTTTCGTCGGGTCCACCATGATCCCTTTAGGATCAACCACATGACCCAGAAATTGAACTTTGCATAACCAGAACGCGCATTTGGAGAACTTGGCATACAACTTCTCCCTTCTAAGTGTCTCCAGCAACTCCCGAATGTGACCGGCATGCTCTTCTTCGCTCTTCGAATAAATCAGGATATCATCGATAAACACAATCACTGATTTATCTAGCATTGGCCGACACACCCGATTCATCAAGTCCATAAAAGCAGCTGGCGCGTTGGTTAAACCAAAAGACATAACGAGAAACTCGTAGTGTCCATAACGCTTGCGAAAAGCTGTTTTGGGAATATCCTGCTCCTTCACCTTCAATTGATGATAACCAGATCGGTGGTCTATCCTCGAGAACCAACTGGCACCTTGAAGCTGATCAAACAAGTCATCAATCCTCGGTAACGGATACCGGTTCTTCACCGTCAACTTATTCAGCTCACAGTAGTCGATGCGTATCCTCATGCTACCGTCCATCTTCTTCACAAATAAGACCGGAGCACCCTTTCGCGCGAGAACCTCACCACATTCAAATCCTACACATCAAATCATCACTATCGCGTGAGAACTACAAGTCGCGCGAAAACTTTACGTCGCTCGAAAGCATACATATCACGCGAGAACTTCCTATCACGCGAAAACTACTTGTCGCGCTAGAACTATCCCCTTTCACTCTAGAACTTCGCAGATTCAAATTACATAAAGTACAACTTAACTGTTCGCTCAAAAACTACGGGTTTCTCCCGCCCAGTCATAACTTATCGCATCTAAGGGCTGTTCTACATGCTTAACATCATAACAACATCAACACAAGCATAAACACACTTTTACAAACGTTTTAGTATGCATAATAGCCCCAAAACATAAACGTTACGTAAAAAGGGGACTAGAAACTCACCACTTGAAGTTCTAGCACAAACACAACCTTCCCGAATCCTTTACCGAGCGAAAACTACATAATCATGTGTTATATTCATCATTAATCCATTCTTAGTACATAACACGAGTTATTACACGAGTTACATACCTCAAACACTTGGATTCTTCACTTTCTCTCTCTACACAGCCACTTTCTCTCTCTAACAGCGGCACTTCTCTTCTCGAGCGAAAAATGGATCAGACTGGGTGTTCTCAGCTATATATACCCAGCAGTACTTTTCGCTCAGACTTCTCGCGCGAGAACTTCTCTTCGCGCGAGAACTTCTTCTGCCTTATTTCCTTGAAAGTTTTCGGGCGTTACACATATTGAAAAAGAATCAAATATTCATTGATCAAAAACGACAACAACGGCGAAAACAAAAACAATGAATACAACAAAAAAAACGACGACAACAATGACAAAAAAGACGACAACGACAACTACAAAAATGACAACGACGACGACAACAACCATGACAACAACAAAGATAACAACGACAACAACAATGAGAACAACAACGACAACAACAATGAGAACAACAGCAAAAACCACAACAAAAACAACTACAACAACAACAATAACAACAACAAAAAAACAACAAGAGAGACAACAACAACAATAACAACTACAATGAAAGCGACGACGACAACAACTATAACAACAACAACAATAACAACAACAAAAACAACAAGCGAAACAATAACAACTACAATGAAAGTGACAACGGCAACAACGAAAACGACAACGACAACAACGACAACAACCACGACCACAACAACCACAATAATAGCAATGACAACAACCATTACAACAACCACGACAACAACAATAATATCAACCATGACAACATCAATGAAATCAACCACGACAACAACTACTAGAACGACAACGAGAACAACAACAAAGATAATGATAATGCCAACAACGATAACTATAACGATAATGATAACGACAACAACAACAACACCGACAACAACCACGACAACAAAAACGAAAACAACAACGACAACCACAATGACAACAACTACGACAACAGCAGCTACAACAATAAAAGAACAACAACAACAATAACAACAACAACTACTACTAAAATGATAGTGACAACGACAATGACCACAATAACAACGTAAATGACAATGACAACAACAAAAATGACAACAACCACGATAACGACAAAAACCAAGAGAACAACCACAACAATAACAACCATGACGATAACAATGATGACTTCAATAACGAAGACGACGGCAACTACAATGACGACAACAAAGACGACTGCAAAAAAATGATGATATCAAAAACAACAACAAAAACAACAACGACAAAAATAACAACGACAACGACAACAAAAACAACAATAACGACAATAATAACAACGATGACAACAACCATGAAAAAGAAGAATTGGTGTGAATCGATTCCACGATTCCATATTGAAAAAGAATCAAATATTCATTGATTAAAAACGAAAACAACGACAAAGATGAAAACAATGACTACAACAAAAAAAACGACGACATCAATGACAAAAACGATGACGACATCAATGACAATCACAAAGACGAAGACAACAACGACAACCACAAAGACGACGAAAACAACGACACCCACAAAACGACAACAACAACAATCACAACCACAATGACGACGACGACAACAGCCACGACAACAACAACGATAACAACCATGACAACAGCAATGACAACAACAACAAAAACAACAAAAACAATGACGGCGACTACGAATACCACAATGAAAACAACTACTACAACAACAACAAAAACAACAACAATAACAACTACAATGAAAGCGACAACGACAACAACGAAAACGACAACGACAACAACGACAACAACCACCACGACAATAGCAATGACAATAACCATTACAACAACCACGACAAAAACAATAATATCAACCATGACAACATCAATGAAATCAACCACGACAACGACAGCGACAACAAGAACAACAACGATAATGATAACGACAACAACAATAACGGTAATGACAACAACACCTACAACAATCACGACAACAACAATTATCACAACCACGCCAACAACAACAACCACGACAACCACAACAACGACAACAACAATGACGACGACAACAATAACGATGACGATAACTACAACAACGAAAATTACAACGATTACGATGAAAACAACAATGACGATGAAAAAAGCGACGATAACTATAACAACAACCACAAAAACAACAACAAAAGCGACAACTACCACAACAACAACAAGAACGACGACAATGACAACGACGATAACGAAAACAATTACAATAACAACAATAACGACAACAACAGCGACGATGACAACAATCATGAAGACAAGAATGATGACGACAACAACAACGGCGGCAACTACAACGAGATGACAACAACAAAGACTTCAACGACGACAACGACGACGACGATGACAACGACCACGACAACGACAACAACCACGACAACGACAACAACAATAACCACAATAACATCGACAACAACAATGAAGACGATGACGATGATGATGACAACCACAACCATGACAACAACGATAACAACCACGAAAACAAAAATGAAAACGACAACGACGACAACAACGACAACCACAATGACAACAACTATGGCAACAACAACTACAACAACAAAAACAACAACAATAATAACAACAACAACAAATACAATGACAACAACAACGACAATGACAACGACAACTACGACAACAACCATGAAGCGAAGAATTGGTGTGAATCGATTTCATATTGAAAAAAGAATCAAATATTCATTATAAAAAATGACAACATCGACAACATCGAAAACAATGACTACAACAAAAAAAAGATCACCATAAAGACAAGAATGATGACGACAACAACAACGGCGACAACTACAACTTCGGAGATGACAACAAAGACTTGAACGACGACGACAACGACAACGACGACGACGACGACAACAACAACGACAACGACAACAACAACTACAACAACAAGAATAACCACAATAACAACAACGAGAACAATAACAAAGACAACGACAATGCTGATGACAACCACAACCACGACAACAATGACAACAACCACAACAATAAAAACGAAACAACGACAACGACCATGACGACAACAATGACAACCACAATGACAACAACTACGACAACAATAGCTACAACAACAAAAACAACAACAACAAAAACAACAAGTACTAAAACGATAGAGACAACGACAACAACAACGAAAATGTTATTTTCAACATCGAAAACGTCAACGACAACGACAACAACCATGATAACAACGACAAAAACCACGAGAAGAACAACGACAACCATGATGATAACAATGACGACGTCAATAACGACGATGACAGCTACGACGATGACAACAATGATGACGAAGTAAAAAATAACGATATCAACAAACAACAACAACAACGAAAACAACGACGACAATAACAATAGCGACAACAATAACATCGACGACAACCACCATGAAGAGAAGAATTGGTGTGAATCGATTTCATATGGAAAAAAGAATCAAATATTCATTATAAAAAACGACGACGAAAACAATGACTACAACAAAAAAAAGATGACAACAACGACAAAAATGACGACAACAACAACAATGACAACGAAGACAACAACAACACCAGCAACCACAACAACAACGACAACAACAACGACAACAACCATGACAACAGCAATGACAACAACAACGCAAACAACAAAAACAATGACGACGACAATGACAACCACAACAACAACAACAACAATACCAACAACGAAAACAACAACAACAACACCAGATTCGACAACAACAATAACAACTACAATGAAAGCGACAACAACAATGACAATGACAGCGACAACGACAACTACAACAACCATGACAACAACAACAATGACAACAACAACCACGACAAGAGCAATGACAATAACCACAACTACCATGACAACAACAATAATATCAACCACGACAACATCAATGATATCAACCACGACAACAACGACAACCACCATGACAACAACAATGACAATAACCATGACAACAACCACAACAACAACGATGGCATCAATCACGACAACAAGGACATCAACCACGACAACCACCACAACAACCATAACAACGACACCGACAACAACGACAACCATAATGACAACAACTACAACAACTACAAAAACAACAAAAAACAACATCAACTAAAATGACAGGGACAACGACCTCGTCAACAACAAAGATAATGACAATGATAATGACAACGACAACAATAACCAAAAAAAAAATGACAACGACAACAACAACAACGACCACGACAACAACAACCACGACAACAGCAATGACAATAACCACAATAACAACCACGACAACAACAATAATATCAACCACGACAACATCAATAAAATCAACCATGACAACAACAACCACCATGACAACAACAATGACAATAACCACGACAACAACAACCATAACAACAACAATGGTATCAACTACGACAACCACAACAACAACCACAACAACAACGACACCGACAACAGCAGCAACCACAATGACAACAACTACAACAACAACAACTACAAAAACAAAACAACAATAACAACATCAACTACAACGACAGCGACAACGACTATGTCAACGACAACAACGAGAATGACAGTTACAACGACAACAACAATAACAACAACGATAGCAACCATGACAACAACGACCACAACCACGAAAATGACAACAACGACTACGACAACAAGAACAACCACGACAATAATGACGAATACGAAAACAACGACGATGACGACGAAAACAATGACAATGACGAAAAAAATTATGATAATTACAAGAACAACCACAAAAACAACAATGACAACGACGACAACGGCAATGACGACAACGACAACGACGACAACAACAACAATAATAACGACAACAATAACGACGACAAAAAAAAAAGCAATAAGACAAGAACGATGATGACAACAACCACAAAGACAAGAACGACGACAACAACCACGAAGACAAGAACGGTGACGACAACAACACGACTACAACGAAGATGACGACGATGACAAAAATAACAACAACAACACCCACAATAATAACAATGATAACAATAACAACAACAAAGACGACAACGACGATAACCACAAAAACAACAATGACAACAACCAAGACAACAACAACGACAATAACTATGACAACTCCCACGAAAACAAAAACGAAAAACAACAACAACAACTATAATGATAGCGATAACGAGAACGAGAACGACTGAAACAACAATGAAAATGACAACAACAACAACAAAAACAAAAATGACAACGATAACAATAACGACAACCACGACAAAAACCATGACGACAACAACCATGATTACAACAACGACGACGACAACAACCACTATGATAGCAAAGACGACGAATACAACGATGAAAACAACAACACCAAACAACTACAACAAAAACGATAACGAAAATGACAACAACGACGACAACAACCACGACAACAACCATGAAAACAACAACGACCACAACCACGAAAATGGCCACAACCATGACAATGACAACAACAACGACAACGACAACAACAACAAGAACAAAAACAACGACAACAACCACAACAACAGCAATGACAATAACCACGACAAGAATAATGACATCAATCACGACAACAAAGAACAAAAACCACTGCAACAAAAACAACCACAACCACGTCAATGATGACGACAACACTAGAACGACAACAACCACAACATCAGCGACAACAATCATGACAACAACAACGAACACAACCACAACAACAAGAACAATTACAACAACAACATTAACAACAAGAAAAACAACGACAACTACCACTGCAACAAAAACAACCACAACCACGTCAACAACAAAGACAACCATAGCGACGACAATAACAACTACTACTACTACAACGATAGCGGCAACGACTACGACATCGACAACAACCACAATGACAATGACAATAACAACAACAACGACCACAACCACAACAACGAAAACAACCACAACAACAACAATGACAACAACAACAACAACCACGACAACTATGATGACGACGACGACGACAACTACAACGACGACGATGAAAATAACGATGACGGCAAACAAACCACGATCACTACAACAACAACCACAAACACAACAACGACAACGACCACAACAACTACCGCAACAACAACAACCACAACAACAATAACAACAACGCCAACAATGACAACGACAATGATGACAATGACAATGACAATAACAAAGACAATAACGACAATAATGACGACGACAATAACCACGAAGACAAGAACGATGACGACAACAACAATGACAACTATAACGACGACAACGATAACAAATACTACAACAACAACGACAATAACAATGAAGACAACAAAAACAACGACAACGGCAACAACAACAACAACAACAACAACCACGATAACGACAACGACGATGACAACAACAAAAACGACAACAATAACGACGACAACAACAATGACAATAACCACAACAACAACCACGACAACAACAATAATATCAACCATGATAACAACAATGAAATCAACCACGACAACAATGACAACCATCATGACAACAACAATGACAATAACCATAACAACAACTACAACAACAACAATGTTTTCAATCGCGACAACAAGGACATAAACCACGACAACCACACCAACCACAACAACAATGACAATGACAACAACAACAACAACAACAAAAATGACAACGACAACAACAACGACGACCACCACCACAATATGAATAACGACAACTGTAACAACCGACTCCTAGGTCCAGCTCCCAGAACCTAAATGTGATTTAACATTGTATTGTTTACATCATTTCATTTAATAAATGTATCTCCTTTTCTTTGTGATTAATTGATTTCTATAATTTATGTAGCTTTGGTTGACTTTTGTATAACATGTTTAAGCCTAGAACTAGTTCCCGAGGCTAGAAAATTCACTTAATCGACTTTATCCCTTGATAATTGTACACAAAATTTAAATCCAAGTCTTTCTTATGAAAATTTCCTCTAGGCTCATCAGAACTGTTTAGGCGCCTCAGAACTGTTTAGGCGCCTCAGAACTGTTTAGGCGCATGATAACTGTTCAGGCGCATTTGGTAGTTAGGCGCATCACCCTTGTTTAGGCGCATGACAACTGTTCAGGAGCCCTGAAAGTGGGCGCATGAGCACTGTTCGGGCATTCTTGCCACATAGCATTTTAAAATGTCCGAACCCTTCTAGAAGCATTTGACCTGGTCTACGCACCTCCAAACTGACCAATGCATGGGCTGTTACCATGCATTCGGCCACCCCTCCAGCCAACCCCTCTACACCTCGGTTCTCACTAACCCAAACCCACACTCCACCTCTTCTTTCAAACCGCATGCACCACTTCATTTCACTCTTTCACAACCTCTCGAAGTCTCTCTCTCTCTCTCTCAGCAAATCATCACAACTAGGAACCGAGAACTCCTCAAGCTACAACCAAGCAGGGAACAAGGACTCCAAGCCTCAAACTCTCGAAACAACCATTCTAGCACCTCTTGAATCACTCTAAACATGGGTTAACTTGTGGGTAAGCTTTCTTGTACCCGAACAAAACTTTCATTGTTGTTTCTCTCTACTTTTCTCTCCTTTGAATATTATTTCCTTGTTCGAAGGGCAGAAAACCCATGACCCAGTCGTTACATCAGTGTGACTTACAGCATCTCGAAAGGTACACACTTCATCATAATCATTTACCTAGTGTTATCACCATGAATCTACCCGAAAACCCCTCTTTCATGGGTTTTCAGGACCATTCCACTCACTGTTCCAAATCTAGCCTCCATATTGATACCTAAAAATCTATTTAAACTATCCTATGAACATTTTATGGTCTGGACTTACCAATTTTAGAATGTTAATGGGTGTTTAAAACCCGAGATTTCATATTACATATGTGTAAATGAGTGCTTTGTACCCCAGCCTTGACTTTGTTAGTTTATATTGTTGAATCTGTTGGGTAAATCTAAATTTTTCCGATTGTTTGATGATGTTTATCTGTCATTATATTGGGTTGAATGTTTTGGTATGGCATTATGGGCATTAGAAGCATATTTAGAGACCCGAATAGGTGATAAGGGTACCTTAAATGGCCAAAATACTTGACAACTTGTTAGAAACAAAATTTTCAGGCCCTAAGACTAATAAATCAGTGGCTAAAACTGAACTTGGTGAATTTTTGGGTTAATAAGTAATTTCTATGAAATTATTCTGCTAAAATACGCCTAACCGGGGAATTTTTGGATAAATTTCTAAAAATAATATAAAAAGCCTAATAACCATAATATTTCAGTAAGTTGAGGACCTCAAACTCGTATTTTGATGAAATACTTGAGGAGAATAGGTTAAAATGTCGATTTCGGGTAAAAACGGGTCTTAACGGATTAAATGTTGGAAACACGATCTTTGTGCAAAGGACCCCAAAACTCTTTCTAAAAGTGATTTAAAAGTAATTTAAGGACCCTTAGATACTCTTAAGGGCCATAATGTGTCAAAATTAGAAAGAACCAACTTTTGGGTCAAAATTATAAATTTTGAAACTTGAGGGACCAAAGTGTAATTCGTAAATAAAACTAAATTTCAGTAATCTTATGACTAGAAAACTCTTGTTAAACTTATTATAACATAAACAAACTTACAAGTGTGATATAACTTGTCAACCATATCAAAAACCCTAACTTTCCTAAAAATGAATTTTTTTGACACAAACTTTTAAGAAGCGAAGCCACGTGAACATACGACTATAAAATACAATTAGATACACTTCCAATAGCCTAAGAGTATTTGCTTACTACTTGTATCTTGATTATAGGGTGCTAGGGCTTGAATCTTTTCTATGTCTGAAGAATCTTTGACCTGCATAAGGTGAGTTCCTAGTGTTCCCATTTTACTATTATTTTGGGATGAAGCATGCTCTGTTTGAACTAAACTTATTTGAGTACTACTATGCGATGCTATTATATGTTGTGGCTAATGTTAGAACCTGCACCTACTTGTATCACAATCATTAATTCTTGTATGAACCGCTTGTTTTATATGGGTAGATCTACTTGGGGAATCCCCCACGCACAGTGCCTTCCGACATAATAGGAAGGGTACCCCACTGAGATCCTGCGGGGTCGTTTGTGTCATGTAACAGGTTTTTTAAGATACTATGGTGTACCAATCAGCAGGTATGGTACACTCTGTGAGGCTCAGTTTCCCCTATGGTATAACCGGTACAACACAAGTTTAGAACAGGCTAGCCGGGGCTGAGTGCAGGGTTGATTGTGACCCCACAATATTGATACTTATGATTTTAAATTTTACTTATGGATTCTATAGAGCCAATTTGTTTTTGAAACTTTAAGAACTGAACTCACCAACTTTTTAGTTGACACATAAATCTTTTTTAGCGTGTTTCAGGTAATCCTTGATGAGCTTGGATTTTATGGAGACTCTAAGGATGGCTTAACACCATGACTACCCCCCCCCCCCTTGGCATTACTAGGACTTTTAAATCATTTGAGACATTTGAATTTGTTGAGACTATTATGGATACTTATGTAATGGGTCATTTTTACTTTTGGGTTTGACTGTGTTAACCCGGACAAAATTTAAGTAATGTAATGCCATTGTAATTTTTCTCCTTGTGTGCTCTTGTGTGGTTTTGTTTCCGCTGCCATGTATGTTGCTAATCTGTGAAGTCCCACCCTCTTCTGGGCCCAGGGTGTGACAGGTTGTAGAGAAGTCGGGAATACCTTAGTAGACCCTAGGCTACAACCCTGATGCCCTAGGACTGTCCTAGTTTTGGAATGTGTTGGGATGAGTGGGTCGGGTAAATTGATGATTACACTTGATCACACTTGATCAACGTAATCACGAATTTATCAGATGCGTGAATTCTGTCACGATCCCCTAATTGGTGATAAAATCTTTCTCTAGATAGAAGATGTTTTGTGTGGTCTAAACTTTATCTTTGTGCCTGTTGTAACCTGTGCTATTACCGATTATAGAAACTACTACCATCATTACTGTTGTAACCATTATTATGAGATACTATCATTACTACTGTCATGAGCTATGAGAAAAAAAATTACTCATGATGATTTTATAGGAACTCGAGAATCATGGCAAACAACGGTAAAGCGCCTGCATTCCCTATTGATGAGACCGCCCCAGTAGGAAGACTCAGGAGGACAACATCCCCATCGCAGTATGAGGAGTACCTGAGGAGATGCAGCCATCCAGGATGGATATCGGTGACATTCGACGACACGAAGCCATCGGAGGAGTCTTCCCCGACATCCCAGGAGAGGAGTCGGACACGCTCCCACTTACCTCATGTTACTGCACCTGCACATTCTCCTATCCCGCCTATCGGGAACACAAGCGCGCGAGTCATCACTCGGCTGCACAAGAGTACTCGACCTGGAGCTTCTGTTTCATTTAGGATGCCGCCTCCTCCACCTCCTCATGCGATGGCTCCCGCACCGGTACCTCCGATGATGGGACCGCCCAGACGCCAACTACAGGACGAGTATTTGATACCGCCCATGCGTAGCTTGTACGACGGCCCGAGTGTCTTAGCTGGAGACCCCTACTCCCAATCCAGCCGCCGAGCTAGCGATTTTGGTCCTTCTGACCCCACACTGAGCGAGATACTTTGGACCATCCAGCACCACGAGCTGACCCTGCAGCACGCCACGCGGACCTCACAGTCCGCCCAGTTCCAGGCATTGATGGCGTCCCAGGGTGTCCAACGCTTGGAACAAGAGCAGAAGAAGAAGGGGTCAGGCTGGTTTGGGTGGTTGAAGAAGAGATGGCAGTAATGATGGGTTGATGCCTGATTATCTAAAGATGCTACTATTTTTAAGAGACTACTATCTATTTCAGACACTATGATTATTATTCGGGGGGTGATGGTACCTTCCAAATTGTATGAGACTATTGACATTTTACTTGATGATGCTATATTTATCTATGTTTGAATTTTCTTTTATGATATTATCTTATCTCTTGCAGGTTGCCTAATTAGAATGTACAATAGTATATTCTAAGAAACTAATTTGATTGCCTCTTCTAAATATTAACTAACCTCATGAAAATTGTTTGAAACTATGTACGATTTATAAAATATTGGGGACCCTCATGTGTTTGGTAAAGCGACCTTTAGGAGTCGAATCAATGTAATGAGATACTTGAAACAAATCTTATAAGACACTAAATGAGTTCATCTATGTTGACACCAGAATGCCGCCTGTACGTGGAATGCGTGGGGGAAGGAATAAGGGTGCTGGGCGCATCGGGAACCAGGGTAGAAATCGACCACCTACCCCACCAAGGACCACCCATGAAGAAAATGCCAATGATGAAAAGGATCGCCAATCTGGTGGCCCAGCAAATTGCCAATGCTATCCCCACCATCATAGCTCAAATAAACATAGACCGGGAAAATACAACCGGATATGAAGGACCTGGAAACAATGAAGGTAATGCAGAGGATACTGAGGAAATAAGAACCGGGTGTTCTTACAAAACTTTTATGGCATGCAAACCAAAAGATTTCTACGGCACCGAGGGTGCGATTGATACTTACCGATGGTTAGACGAGATAGAGGCTGTACTGGATATCAGTGAGTGCAAAACTGAGCACATGGTCAGGTTCGCCTCCCAATCTCTGAAAGGGCCAGCCTTGGATTGGTGGAAGACCATCGTTCAGCCATGAGGCAGAAATGCTGAAGGCCGCATGAGTTGGTCGGAGTTTAGAGAGTTAATGACCAGCAAGTACTGCCCAATAAATCAATTGGAGAAGCTGGAAGCTGAATTCCTGAGCTTGGAAATGAAAGGCCCAAATTACACTGAGTACATCAATCGGTTCTCGGCTCTATCCCGACTAGTGCCCCACTTGGTGACACCCGAATCAAAAGTTGTAGCCCGTTTCATCTGGGGACTGCACCTCAGAGTTCGGGGCATGGTCCGATCTGCCAGGCCTATAACCCTCCAAGCAGCAGTTGATCTTACTGGTATCCTGACTGACGACATGATTAGAGCTGGCTAGACGAAACAGGGGAGAGCTGAAGACAAGAAGAAGGTGACGGGCGAGAAGAGAAAGTGGTTTGAAGTTAAAAGAGGAATGGGCAGTAGCGGTGGCTAGAGCAGAAGGGCTGGCGAAGGAGCAAGGCGTGATGATCAGGGGCAAGAGTACGAAAATTGTACTCGCAAAGGGAGAGCGTTCGTGATGGACCCCAATGGTGCTCGCAAAGATCCCGACGTGGTAAACGGTACGTTTCTCATTAATAACCACCTTGCTACTGTTTTGTTTGATACTGGAGCAACTGGAAGTTTTGTTTTTACTACCTTTAGACATTTAATTGACTCTGAAGTCTGTACCCTAACTGATGCTTACACGGTAGAATTAGCAGATGGTAAGATAATAGAAACCAATGAAATTATCAAAGATTGCATGATAGAACTAGAGGGTATTCCGTTTGAGATAGACTTGATGCCTATCACTTTGGGGGGATTTGATGCAGCTGTGGGAATGGATTGGTTAGAAAAATATAAGGCTGTAATTGTATGTGGTGAGCGCTTGCTTAGGATACCTTTAACTGATGGAAGCACGCTAACAATCCACGGTGACAGAAACGACACGCTATGCCCTATGATTTCCCACTTGAAGGCTACCAAGAGCCTCCACAAGGGATGCTCCGCTTTCATAGTCTACGTGATGAAACCAAGAGAAGAAAAGAGAATCGAAGATATACCGGTGGTGGCTGAGTACCCAGAAGTGTTTCCCGAGGACCAACCGGGACTCCCTCCTACTAGAAAGGTCGAATTCCAAATAAACCTAGTGCCTGGTGCCGCACCAGTGGCCAAGGCACCCTACCGACTCGCTCCACCCGAGATGAAGGAGCTAATGGTGCAAATCGAGGAATTACTAGATAAAGGATTCATTCGGCCAAGTGTTTCTCCGTGGGGTGCACCGGTATTATTCGTTAAGAAGGACGGGACCCAGCGAATGTGTATTGACTATCGTGATTTGAACAAGCTTACAATCAAGAATCGCTATCCTCTCCCAAGAATTGATCACTTATTGGACCAACTGCAAGGAGCCAGCTAATTCTCCAAAATAGACTTAAGATCGGGATATCACCAACTAAAGGTGAGAGAAGAAGATGTACCCAAGACAGCTTTTCGAACGAGGTATGGACACTATGAATACTTAGACATGCCCTTCGGACTGACTAATACACCAGCCGCATTCATGGATCTCATGAACCGAGTGTGTCGTCCCTACCTTGACAAATTCGTCATTGTGTTTATCGACGACATCCTGATCTACTCCCGTAGTCGTGAAGAACATGTGAAGAACCTTAGGCTGATTCTTGAACTGCTCAAGAACGAACAACTTTATGCAAAATTCTCCAAATGTGAGTTTTGGATGCGCGAAATCTAGTTTTTAGGGCATGTGGTGAACAAAGAGGGAATTCAAGTAGACCCGTCAAAGATTGAAGCCATTAAAAACTGGAAGATTCCTGAAACCCCTATAGAGATAAGGCAATTTCTTGGTTTAGCTAGGTACTACCGAAGGTTTATTAAGGATTTCTCATGGATTGTGCAACCATTGACCGCTCTAACCAAGAAGAACACAACCTTCATATGGGGAATAGAGCAGAATGAAGCATACGAATTACTCAAGGAGAAGCTGTGTAGTGCACCAATCATCGCCCTACCTGAAGGCGTTGATGATTTTGTAGTCTATTGTGACGCCTCGCGTCAAGGACTTGGATGTGTGTTGATGCAGCGAGATAAGGTAATTGCTTACGCGTCCAGATTGTTGAACGAGCATGAGAAAAACTACACTACTCAGGATCTAGAACTGGGTGCCATGGTGTTTGCGCTCAAAATATGGAGACACTACCTCTACGGTACCAAATGAGTCATTTACACTGATCATAAAAGTTTGCAACCCATTCTGGAACAGAAGATGTTAAATATGCGACAAAGAAGGTGGGTGGAATTGTTGAGCGATTATGAATGTGAGATTCGTTACCATCCAGGCAAGGCCAATGTGGTGGCGGATGCATTGAGTAGAAAGGAAAAGGAAAAACCCCTTCGCGTTCGTGCATTAAGAATGAGCGTGTATACCAGTCTTACCGCTAGATTAAAAGAAGCACAAAAGGAAGCCCTGAATGAGGACAAGCTAGCTGAGGAGATGTTAACGGGAATGGAGAAACGTCTAGAAGTGAGCAATGACGGATTGTATAAACATGAGGGAAGGACTTGGGTACCGAAACACGGAAGAATTATAGAGATAGTCCTTGATGAAACCCACAAATCCAGATATTCGGTTCATCCGGGAAATGATAAAATGTATCAAGACTTGAAGACTCTCTTCTAGTGGCCCGGATTAAAGAAATCCATTGCCACTTATGTGGGGACATGTCTGACGTGTGCAATGGTAAAAGCTGAAAACTAAAAACCATCAGGAACCTTACAACAACCCGAAATCCCCGAATGAAAATGGGATAACATTACAATGGATTTTGTTACAAGGTTGCCAAGAATGTCTCGAGGGCATGATGCAATCTGGGTAATAGTAGATAGGCTGACCAAATCAGCTCACTTCCTACCCATACAGGAAGATTACAATTTACCGAAACTAGCGCGACTATACATCGACGAGATTGTAACAAGACTTGGAGTGCCCCTATCGATTCTGGAAGTCTCTCCAACAGGCTTTAGGGACACGGCTTGATTTAAGCACTGCATACCATCCTCAAACTGATGGGCAAAGTGAAAGAACCATTCAAACGTTGGAGGACATGTTGAGAGCTTGTGTACTCGATTTCGGGGGAAGTTTAGATAATCACCTTCCTCTGGAAGGAGTTTTCCTATAATAATAGTTATCACGCAAGTATAAAAGCAGCGCCATACGAAGCTCTATATGGTAGAAAGTGTCGATCGCCCTTGAGTTGGAGTGAGATTGGCGATAGCCAAATAATGGGGCCTGATATTGTAATGGAAACCACAAACAAAGTGTTCAGGATTAAGGAACGATTAAGAGCAGCCCGAGATCGCCAAAAGAAGTACGCCGATAGAAGGCGAAAGCCCCTGAATTTCAAGTGGGCGATAGAGTGATGCTAAAATTGGCGCCATGGAAAGGCACCATAAGATTTGACAAGAAGGGAAAATTAAGTCCAAGATACATTGGACCATTTGAAATATTATCGAGAGTTGGCCCGGTAGCGTACCAGTTAAGGCTACCCCAGCTGAGCTACGTACATGACACTTTTCATGTGTCCAACTTGAAGAAGTGTTTCGTTGACAAGGCCTTGGAACTCCCATTGAAAGATGCCAAAATCACTAACAAGTTGAAGTTTGTGGAAGAGCCCATAGAGATCACTGACCGACTAGTCCAGAAACTCAGACGAAGTCTTATACCCAAGGTGAAAGTAAGATGGAACTCTAGGCGAGGACCCGAATTCACATGGGAACGAGAAGATGTGATGAGGAAAGAACATCCACACCTCTTTAAGCCCACACGTTCAGAATCTAGTTGAAGCTAAAATTTCGGGACGAATTTCCCAAACGGTGGGTGAATGTAACAACCGACTCCTAGGTCCAGCTCCCAGAACCTAAATGTGATTTAACATTGTATTGTTTACATCATTTCATTTCATAAATGTATCTCTTTTTCTTTGTGATTAATTGATTTCTATAATTTATGTAGCTTTGGTTGAATTTTGTATAACATGTTTAAGCTAGAACTAGTTCCCGAGGCTAGAAAATTCACTTAATCGACTTTATCCCTTGATAATTGTACACAAAATTTAAATCCAAGTCTTCCTTATGAAAATTTCCTCTAGGCGCCTCAGAACTGTTTAGGCGCATGACAACTGTTCAGGCGCATTTGGCAGTTAGGTGCATCACACTTGTTTAGCCGCATGACAACTGTTCAGGCGCCCTGAAAGTGGGCGCATGAGCACTGTTCGGGCGTTTTTGCCACATAGCATTTTAAAATGTCCGAACCCTTCTAGAAGCATTTGACCTGGTCTGCACACCTCCAAACTGACCAATGCATGGGCTGTTACCATGCATTCGGCCACCGCTCCAGCCAACCCCTCTATACCTCGATTCTCACTAACCCAAACCCACACTCCACCTCTTCTTTCAAACTGCATGCACCACTTCATTTCTCTCTTTCACAACCTCTCAAAGTCTCTCTCTCACTCTCGGCAAATCATCACAACTAGGAACCGAGAACTCCTCAAGCTACAACCAAGCAGGGAACAAGGACTCCAAGCCTCAAACTCTCAAAACAACCATTCTAGCACCTCTTGAATCACTCTAAACACGGGTTAACTTGTGGTAAGCTTTCTTGTACCCGAACAAAACTTTCATTGTTGTTTCTCTCTACTTTTCTCTCCTTTGAATCTTATTTCCTTGTTCCAAGGGTAGAAAACCCGTGAACCAGTCGTTACATCAGTGTGACTTACAGCATCTCGAAAGGTACACACTTCATCATACTCATTTACCTAGTATTATCGCCGTGAATCTACCCGAAACCCCTCTTTCATGTGTTTTCAGGACCATTCCACTCACTGTTTCGAATCTAGCCTCCATATTGATACCTAAAAATCTGTTTAAACTATCCTATGAACATTTTATGGTTTGGACTTACCAATTTCAGAATGTTAATGGGTGTTTAAAACCCGAGATTTCATATTACATATGTGTAAATGAGTGCTTTGTACCCCAGCCTTGACTTTGTTAGTTTATATTGTTGAATACATGGGGTAAATCTGAATTTTTCCAATTGTTTGATGATGTTTATCTGTCATTATATTGGGTTGAATGTTTTGGTATAGCATTATGGGCATTAGAAGCATATTTAGAGACCCGAATAGGTGATTAGGGTACCTTAAATGGCCAAAATACTTGACAACTTGTTAGAAACAAAATTTTCAGGCTCTAAGACTAATAAATCAGTGGCTAAAACCGAACTTGGTGAATTTTTGGGTTAATAAGTAATTTCTATGACATTATTCTGCTAAAATACGCCTAACCGGGGAATTTTTGGATAAATTTCTAAAAATAATATAACAAGCCTAAGAACCATAATATTTCAGTAAGCTGAGAACCTCAAACTCATATTTTGATGAAAGACTTGAAGAGAATAGGTTAAAATGTCGATTTCGGATAAAAACGGGTCTTAACGGATTAAATGTTAGAAACACAATCTTTGTTCAAAGGACCTCAAAACTCTTTTTAAAACTGATTTAAAAGTAATTTAAGGACCCTTAGATACTCTTAAGGGCCATAATGTGTCAAAATTAGAAAGAACCAACTTTTGGGTCAAAATTGTAAATTTTAAAACTTGAGGGACCAAAGTGTAAATTTTGTAAATAAAACTAAATTTCAGTAATCTTATGACTAGAAAACTCTTGTTAAACTTATTATAACATAAACAAACTTACAAGTGTGATATAACTTGTCATCCATATCAAAAACCCTAACTTTCCTAAAAAGGAAACTTTTTGACACAAACTTTTAAGAAGCGAAGCCATGTGAACATACGACCATAAAATACAATTAGAAACACTTCCAATAGCCTAAGAGCATTTGCTTACTACTGGTATCTTGATCATAGGGTGCTAGAGCTTGAATCTTTTCTGTGTCTGAAGAATCTTTGACCTGCATAAGGTGAGTTCCTAATGTTCCCATTTTACTATTATTTTGGGATGAAGCATGCTCTGTTTGAACTAAACTTATTTGAGTACTACTATGCGATACTATTATATGTTGTGGCTAATGTTAGAACCTGCAACTACTTGTATCACAATCATTAATTCTTGTGTGAACCGCTTGTTTTATATGGGTAGATCTACTTGGGGAATCCCCCACGCACAGTGCCTTCCGACATAATAGGAAGGGTACCCCACTGAGATCCTGCGGGGTCGTTTGTGTCATGTAACAGGTTTTATAAGATACTATGGTGTACCAATCAGCAGGTATGGTACACTCTGTGAGGCTCAGTTTCCCCTATGGGGTAACCGGTACAACACAAGTTTAAAAGAGGCTAGCCGGGGCTGAGTGCAGGGTTGATTGTGACCCCACAACATTGATACTTATGATTTTAAATTTTACTTATGGATTCTAAAGAGCCAATTTGTTTTTGAAACTTTAAGCACTGAACTCACCAACTTTTTAGTTGACACACAAATCTTTTTGAGCATGTTTCAGGTAATCCTTGATGAGCTTGGATTTTATGGAGACTCTAAGGATGGCTTAGCACCGTGACTAACCCCCCCCCCCCCCCCCCCCGCCTTGGCATTACTAGGACTTTTAAAACATTTGAGACATTTGAATTTGTTGAGACTATTTTGAATACTTATGTAATGGGTCATTTTTACTTTTGGGTTTTGACTGTGTTAACCCGGACAAAATTTAAGTAATGTAATGCCATTGTGATTTCTCGCCTTGAGTGCTCTTGTGTGGTTTTGTTTCCGCTGCCATGTATGTTGCTAATCTGTGACGTCCCACCCTCTTCTGGGCCCGAGGTGTGACAACAACAACAACAACGACAACGACAACAACAAGGACAACGACAACAACAATGTCAACAGCGACAACCACAAAGACAACAACTACGAAAACAACAACGACAACAACAACAACAACGGAAACGACGACAACAACAACAACAACGGCAACGACGACAACAACAACAACGAAAATGACAATGACAACAACAACAACAATCACAACAACCACGACAATAGCAACAACATTGACAACAACAACGAAGACAACAACCATGATGACAACAACCACAATTACAACAATGATTACGACAACAACCATGATGTCAACAACGACGACGACAACAACAATGAAAACAGCGACAACCACTAAGACAACAACGACAACAACGACAACGAAAACTACAACAAAGACGACAACAGCGACAACAACAGCGACCACAACCACGACAATGACAACAACAATGATAACGAGAAAAACTACAATAACAACAAAATCAATGAAAACAACCATGACAACAACAATAACAACGACAACAAAAATGACGACGATGACAACTACAACAAGGACAACAACAACAACGACAACGATGGTGACGACAACTATAACAACGATGATGACAACAACGACTACAAGATGGCGACGATAACAACAAAACCAACCACAACAACAACAATGTCAACAACAACAACAATGACATACATAACAAAAACAACGACAAAAACAACAACAACAACAACAACAACAACTAAAACAATAATAAAAACAAAAACAATAATAACAAAAGAACAACAACAACTAGAACAATAGCGACAATGGCAACAAGAACAACAACAACAAGAACAAAAAAGACAATGAAAACAACAGCAACGAAAACGGCAATGACAACAACAACAATAACGACAACAACCAAGACAACAACAACGACGACAACCACAACGACAATGACAACAACATCAAGTAAAATGACAAGGACACCAACAACCACGACAACAACAACAACGACAACAACCATGATGAAAACAACCGTGATGACAACAACCACAATTACAACAACAACCATAATGTCAACAACGACGACAAAAATAATGACGACAGCAACGACAACAATAACAATTACAACATCGACAACCACAATGACAACAACAAAGACAACAACAACAACTACAACAACAACAAAGACAACAGCGACGACAACCATGATAACAACACAACAACCACAACCACGACAATGACAACAAAGGCAACGACTTTGAAAACAACGACAACAAAAACAACTACAACAACAACAACAAGAACCATAACCACGACAATGACAACAATGACAACGACTATGACAACAACGAAAACGAAAACAACTACAATGACAACAATAAAAAAACAACAACAACAATGACAACTCCCATAAAACAATAACCATGATTACAGCGACGACGATGGCAACAACGACAACAGCGACAACCCCATCGATAACAACTATGGCAACAATAACTACAACGACAATGATAGCGACAACACGAGAACGACAACAACCACAACAACAGAGACAACAATCATGACAACGTAAACGAACACAACCACAACAATGAGAACAATTACAACAACAAGAAAAACAACGACAACTACCACGACAACCTTGGCAGTAGCAAGTACAATAACTACTAACTCTGTTTGCTTAACAAAGTCTTTAGACTATAGGTGTCTGCTATTAAGTTTTTCCTCTTGTTGGGGACAACAACAACCACGATAACGACAACAACAATGACTACAATGACAGCAACAACAACGACAACTACGACGATGACAACCACAATCATAACTATGACGAAAACCAGGAGAACAATGACTACAACCACGACAAAAAAAACAAAAACAACAACGATGACGACAATGACGACAACCACAACCACCATAATAATGACGACGTCAATAACAACGACGACCACGATGACGACGATAGCTACAATGACGAGAGTGACGAAGACGACAACAATGACGAAGAAGAATAAAACAACCATAACAAAAACAAGAACAACAATGACAACAACAACAACCACAACAACGAAAATGATAACGACAACAAAAATGACAACAACAATGACGACAAAAGCAATGACAACAACAACAATAATAATGACAACAATAACAATGAAGACAACAACCACAAAGAGAATAATTGATGTGAATCGATTCCATATTGAAAAAAGAATCAAATATTCATTGATAAAAATGACAACCACGACTACAACAGCGACAATGAAAACAACGACGACGACAACGAAAAGACAACAACAACTACAACCACAAAAACGACAACAACAACAACAATAATAATATCAATGACAACGAAAACGATGACGACAACAACAACATCCACAACAACAACGACAATGACAACGACAATGAGAACAACAACGAAAACATCCACATCAACAACAACGACAACCATAACGACGACAATAACAACTACTACTACTACAACGACAGCGACAACGACTACGACATCGACAACAACAACAACAATGACAACGACAATAACAACAACAACCACAACAACGAAAACAACCACAACAACAACAATGACAACAACAAAAACGACCATGACAACTATGATGACGACAACAATGACGACGACTACATCTACAACAATGACAACTACAATGACGACGATGAAAA